>JAUTYZ010286112.1:0-10044 GCA_032273725.1 Panulirus interruptus | reverse complement strand
TCCTACTAAAGTGCGATTTCACCTTCATATATATATATATATATATATATATATATATATATGCTGAATATCTGTCACATCGATATATAGATTTCTAAGCTCGATTACGGTATAGACCGCCTATTCTCACATTCGCATGTTTTTCTTATTAGATTTCCAGTATAATTTTTACTTTATAGGCCAACAAACTCGACATAATCCAAAAAATAGGGTTTTATACTTTACTGTCACAAGGGATACTCTGACAAACTCAGGAATGGGAGATAAATTTTTCGTTTTCTTTCGGATTCGTTTATTGGTAGTGGAAAGGAGAGGCTGGTCATGAGATAAAATGGAAAACAGAAAGTAAGATATAGTTGTAGAGTGTACAGATAAGGCGAAGGTTTATGGAAATGTGTGATTGTGGTTCGTTCAGTATGTATTTCTGAATTATGAAGTGTCATTCCCTACTGCACAGTGTGAGGTGAGAGTTCTACACTCGTGGGACCACATCTCTTGAAATTTCTTTACCTACGACGAGTAGTGCCGTCAAGGTTCGTTTCCTTGGCCAGAGTTGCTGTCTTTCCTATTCTGCCTCACGTATTGGTGGTTTGTTGTGGGATTCTCTCCTTCTTACACGTAGCAATTGACAGCGCGTATCTCACACGGCTCTTTATTTTTAACCCTACATCTTTCTGTGGTGAGCACCGCACTCTAGCCCTGCCTAATGGCAAAATCTCGTCACAGGCAAAGAAAGTTTAAGAGACGGGACACCGCTAGTGTAGAACTCTCTCCCCATTCTGTACAAATTAGGTAATTACACTTGACATGCACGGTACGGAGGTGCTGGCAGGCCTGCATCAATGAGGAAACCAGTCAAGGAGGCATAAGTTATCACCCATGGCTCGGCAGCCTGTTCGTGGCGGCTGAAAACATAAGGAAATTGATATATATTGCTGGTGCCAGATCGTGAGTTATGGAAGATAGAGCCAACCTGCCTTGTCGTCGTGAGCCGGTGTCGTAATGGTTGTTTAGGGTTTGAGTGGTGATGTAAAAAGGGTTTGGGGTTTATGTGGTGATGTAAGAAGGGTTTGGGGTTTATGTGGTGATGTAACAATTGCAATGTGTGTCTTTGTTAATGTAAGAAGGGTTTGGGGTTTATGTGGTGATGTAAGAAGGGTATTGGGTTTATGTGGCGATGTCACAAGGGTATAGGGTTTATGTGGTGATTTAACAAGGATTTAGGGTGTATATAACTTAAAAAAATCATTAATTGGCCGCAAACAAAGAGTTGTGATTAATGGTCAAGCCTCAGAATGGTTAGACGTAACAAGAGGTGTACCACAAGGATCTCTTTTTCATGTACATATATCAATGATATTGATAATGGGCTGCGAAAGATATCGAAATTCGTAGACGATACTAAGTTGGGAAATATATCTGCAACTGAAATTGAACGTCTAAAGCTTCAAACGGACATAATAAACTGATGGATTAGGCTTATAGGTGGCTAATGAATTTTAATATCGGTAAGTGCAAAGTTTTACATGTCGGTGGTAAAAATGAAAAGGCAAGCTACAGTATGAATTCTGTTGAACTGCAAAAGGTAAATAAGGAAAAAGGCTTGGGTGTAATAATCTTCGGTGATATAAAGCCAAGTAAACAGTGCTCAGAAGCAGTTAAATAGCGAACAAAATTCTTGAATTTATAGGTAGGGCTATCGAATTTAAGTCCAGGGAAAAGAAATTATCCTTATTCTTTACAAGTCACTGGTACGTCGCTATCTTGAATATTGTGTTCGGTTTTGGTCACCCTACTTGAGGAAAGACAGAAATAATAGAGAAAGTACAGAGACGAGCTAACAATATCATTCCCGGACTGAGAAGCAAATCCTACGAGAGCCGACTAAACGACTTAAATCTATTTAGTTTAGAAAGGGTAAGGTTAAGGGGTGATCTGATTCAGGCATTCAAAATTATCAAAGGCTTCGATAATCTCGATCTGACGACTTACATAGGGATAGACTCGTCGGATTCCACTCGTAGTGATGGTTACAAACTCTTGGGCAAACGCGGGCCATTCAATCGTGACTAAAAACAATTGCTTTACCATAATGATTCGGATGATGAAAGACACAAATTCGGTGCTTCTAAAAAAAAGTTGAATCTTAAACCTGTAATGATGCATAGTTATCTCGTGAATGTGGAGGCCAAAGTTGTGTAATCATTATTCTAATGTAATGTTAACATTGACTGACTTGTTACATGAGTTGTAAATTCTCATCAGCCTGCTGTAGTGGGACTTAAGGGCCGCGCCACAGCCGCGCTTTGCATGACAATCCTTCATTTGACTCCTTCTTATCCTGTTTATCCTCTTGGTCGTTTGGAGCTGAGTTTTCCTGCGTGGAGAGGGGCTTCATGTTAGCCTCACTGTCAAAGAGGTTCGTTGTGAATCAGTGGATCGATCAGCTGTGGAGAAGAAAACAGAAGAAGATCGTTTGAACAAACAGGTGTACAACAGCGTGAAATATATCGACAACAGCTGCGGGAACAGCGAAAAAAATCAACAACAATCAAATAAGGGCAGCAGCTGGTGCAGCAGCCGCAACACGCAACAGTAGCAGCATAAGTAACACAGCAGCAGCAATGATAAGAATGAGAATTAGAACAGGTCATGATGATACCAATGCAACAGGATCAGCGACCAAAGATAACGACAACATGAGCAAGGACAGCTGTGGCAACATCATTAGCTGCAACAACAATCACAACAGCAGCAGCAACAGGAGCAGCAGCACTGATGATTGTAGCACATAAGAATAACTAGATATAGTGCCATCAGTAGCAACGGCAGTAACCGCAACGGCGGGTCATAACAGCGACGAAGAAGGGTGAGGTGTGTGGAGTTGCAGGGGTCGGCTTTGCTTGGTGAAGGATGTGGACCATCCGGATACATCAGCCTCAGTAAATGTTACAGAAATAGTAGCAAATATGACTGTCTGTCTGTCTGTCTCTTTAAAAGACAAGTTTTCCAGCTTAAATGATCTTAGTTTCATTTCCATTTTCCATTTGTCTATATTTGTCTAACCATTATATTTTCTCCCTCTGCTTCACTTACTCAAGTCCTGACGTCGATAACGTTTCCTCTCGACGAATGAGAACTTAGGATACTACCCCAAGACCTATGAAGGGATGATGCATGTATCGATAGGAACGTAGACACATTACAGCAAACAGATACATTCTGAGACAAAAAATTGATATCAACTGTACAAACCTGAGGACATTGATGTATCCACAAAATACATAAAAGGAAGAAAAACTCACATACGTGGATTTACCATCCTGAATGTGCAAGCTTTTCCCCTGAACACTGGGACTTTCTCCAGACTACGAAGACTTCTCCCCTGAATACGAGAACTTTTCCCCTGAATACGAAGTCGCGTACACATATAATGAAAATCTTTACCTCTTACAATTTATCCTTATTCTCCAGAGTACTGGGTCTTTTTTCTCCAGACGGTAAAAATTTATTTTCCCGGAAGAGAAGACAGACATATCCTCTAAAGTACGAAACCTTATCCCTGGAGTTTGTAGACTTAACATTCCGAGTACGTGAACTTAAGCCTCTCCGAGTACGAAGACTTGTACCCCAAAGTACTTAGATGTATCCCCTTTGGGCATTAAAAGAATTACCCCTTTATACGCAGACTTATCCCCGTGAGTACTTGGCCTGTCCTTTTATATTATCCACTCAGGCCATTGAGTTAGACGCTGTGTGCCAAGTGAATCCCGTCAACGTAACAGCCTCACCAATCTGGTGACGTAAACATGCATTTGTGTACAGTGACTTGCGCCGGTACAAACGGTGGTGTAATCCCAGAAATACGATAACAGAGACACAATAACAGAAATACGATAACAGAAATACGGTAACAGAAATTCGATAACAGAAATACAACAACAGAATCTAAGCACATAGTTGGATATAATGGCCAATAGATAAACGGCCATTAAGCCATTACACCTTATACCTTACACCGGGCAAAAATTCTTGCATTCTAATTTACGTTTTTGGTTTCAAATTTTCACTTCAACTCGCCATCGTGCGTCGTTTGGTTTTGTTATCGTCTGGTTTGTTGGTGTGCCAGTTTCAAACACTCCCCTTCCGGAGAGGATGCAAATTTTGAGACACCCAAAATCTGAATTTGGATACCTAATAGAACTTGGCCTAAGCTCTCTTCCAGCAGCATAATACGATAAGAACTTGCTGAGTACAACAGCCCATAGCAATTACTCCTTCGTCCTCACAGTGTTGGCCGATCTTGCTGAGGATTATGATCGTCGTAAAGACTGTGTTCACTGACCGTAGTCATGGGGTGCCGTGGAATCGTACACGAGTGACATTACTCCGCTTAAACTTGGAGCGTTGGATTAGCCTAAAGTGTTATCGTACTTAAACTGCTGATTCATCGTACTTAAAGCGTTAAGGTATCGTACGAAGCTCTCACATTACTTATACTATTGAGTCTATGTTCTTAAGGGGTTAAGTTACTCTGCAGATCTAAGTTATATACTTAAAACTGTAATGTCATAGGGCCGGTTTAAGTTATCATAAGTATAGGTTTAAGTTCTTAAACAGTTAATTTACTTAAACAGTTAAGTTATTGCGCAAAATTAGGTCCTTAAACTTAAACTGTTGAGTCATCGTACGCAGAGGTTAAAGTTGTTGCACGAAGTCATGTCATTGTGCTTGAAACGTTGAGCCATCGCACCCTGTTGTTATGTCATGCTAAACAGTATTTGAGATCATGGCAGTAAAGACGTGAAGCCATCGTGCTTACTGTTACTATTATTATTATTATTATTATTATCATTAGTATAACTATCATTATTATTGCTATCATTTTTATTAGTATTATTATTGTCATAATTATTATTATCGATATCATTATTATTATTATTATTGTTATTATTATTATTATTATTAGAGTCATTATCATCATAATTGTTATTATCATTTTTATTTTTGTCACTATTATTATTATTATTATCATTATTATTATCATTATTATTATTGTTATTGTCATATAACTCCAGGGACCCTTCTCCGGATGTTCCTGTAGCTACAAGGCTGCGCTACAGTTAGAAGCAGGGAAAAGATGGAATCCCCGTGGAGTGAAATGTTCTTCGACGAGATTGTATTCTAATAACACAACCTCGCCAAAGGCTGACTTTTCACTCGCGGCGTAATCACAAACAGGCGAAGTCTGGTAACGCCAATGATCGTGTCTGATACGCATCTGGTGTATTGTGGTGAGTGTTGGAGCTGTCAGGTGTGCGCCCAGTAGGTGTGGAGTGAGGGGAGTCCTGGCACCACTGTGGCACTGTGTGTCTAGAGTTTCAGCCAACTTGCGGCACTTGTTATCTCCTTCTCTCAACACCCACGTCAATTTGACGTGCCATTCACTTGCCGTGTTTGTCAGGTTAGTGTCAGCAACACCCCTTGTTGTACATTCTGGTAGAATAGGGAAGAAAAGAAAACGTACTGTATAATAGGGGTGTATGTTTGAAACTTTTAGAAAAAGAAGCACTTTAATTCTGATCATATTACTAATACGAGTGAGTTAGGATTGTGAAGACTGTCTTTCTTGCAGGAGGATGGAGTGCGTTTTACCTCTAAATTTGGTAAGTGGGGCTTGGCATATCTTGTGTCACGAGAGTCTGTTTAAGATGATGGCTTCAGTAGGGTCTTAACGTTGGTGAGGTCGAGCCAGTTCCCCAAATATATTCTTTCTTCTTCGTCGGTTGTTTCCTGAGGCTCAAGGTTTCCTTGGCAAGGAGCAGATTTCTTATGACAATCATGATGACTCTAATGACACTGCAGATTAGGAGATATACTCTTGGAGATGGAATATATTTCTTTTTTCTACTGACTAGAAATTATGTAGAGATATCTTTACTAACCAGCCGTGTAAACACGGCACACCGATGGAGACTCAGTGGAGACTACATGGTCCAGTATTTCAGAACACCAGCCACTATATGACGACGTAAGTAACGCCACAGTCTTACTGTTACTGAGGCTCCGTTACTGCTGCTATTTCTTTTACTGTTGCTTCAAACGCGGAGGGAGATAGCTAAGCTAGTAACGCCAACGTATAATTAATGGCGTGTTACACTGTGAGGTCAAAAGAGAATGTCACATCTGCAAACTTCAGTGTTACAAAGATTTCCCGCTGTAATGCCATCCCGAATGAGTATGTCACCCACGGTGCGGGGCAAAATGTATCTGCGCGTTTTCCATCATTTTTAGCCAACTGTTGCTATGTAGTGGTGGTGCAACATAACACTAGACGTGTTCAGGTGTATCAGAAATGTGTTGAAGCTGCCGAATTTGAAGATACTTTTCATTCCTGATGTGTCACTCAAGTCTACAATATTAGGTGTAGCTAATGGAGGCCAATGTTTTGGTCATAGAGTTACGTTTGTCCTCTCGTGTGCCGTTGGTCGTTTTCTATCAATGTCTTTTTGTATTCAGAGAGAATTGGTGACCCACTGTGAGATATAAAAGAATAGAATTACATTTATCGTTTCTCTTCGTTTGAACCCTTGAGCACGACGGTATGACCCTTGGGTATGACGGCTTGGCCCTTTAACTTAAGGGCCCCTTTAAGGGTCCGGTAAAAGGTCACGCCATCATGCCCCAAAGGTCGTATTATAGTCGTGCTCAAGAGTCGTATAGTCGTGTTCAAGAGTTTCACCTGGAGTCCATTTGGCGTTGTGTTCGGAGGACAGCTACACCCTAAAGCTTGAGCTGAGTCTCAGCCGCTGAGCTGGTTTGGTTAGTCAACCAAGCTGTTGTAAGCCGCGCCCCGCAGGCCCACGTACCCACCGCAGCCTGGCTGGTCTGGCGCGCTTTGAAAATGCTCAAGTAGTCATTTGTATTCATTACGAAATAATTCACACAATGTATTTCATCAGAATATCCAGTGAATGAACTCCGCACAGACCTTACTATCCAGACCCCGCTGGAAGCGGACGGGAGTTGATAATTATCTTCAGTTTTAATGAAAAGTGTTTTCGTTTCTTTCAACGGTACATTGAGCAATTAATTATTTCCTACTGTAAGAAAGAAACTGATGAAGTGCTTCGGGCAACGTGCAGTAGACGTTTTTTGGCCCAGAGGAGAAGTTTTAATGTATCTTGTGGCAAATCTATGCGCCGTAGCCCGCCTTGCCTCTATTACCCAGCATAAGCCATTGTCAAACTCCGTTCACTCGTATCTTTCCCTCACTGGTTCAGGTGTGGCTGATCATCCTCAGCCCCTCTGTGCTCAGCCATATCCTTTGTCCACGATACGAAATTAGGAAGCAAAGCGCCAACAAACTGATGCAGGGGGTCAGTGGCATGACAGATGGGCTGCAGGGTAGATTAAGATATCGAACAGAAATGTAACCTGCTCTGGAAGCCGTTATTACGAGTGCAAGAAGGGAAAGGCTTTGGTACAATCATCGGTGTGTAACTTAGCAACGCAAAACAACGCTTACCTGCATGTACTGCCGTAAACAGAATGTTATATTTCATTGCGGAAATATGAACTATAAAACGAAAGATGCAATACTTACTCTTAAGAACACGATTGTCAGATCATATGTAGAATACGCTGGTCCCTTCCAGTCACAAAGACGAAGGAAAACTAGAACGAATACTAAAAAGAGCAATAAAACTAATTCCGCGACTCAGTAATATACTTAATGAAGAAAGACTCAGAGATCTTAGATTAATTTCTCTAGATCAGTACAAATTCCACGGAGATCTCAATCGATTTTTTCAACATACTAAATATTTTCAATGATAACTGAAGATTTTCTTTGCTTTATTACTTAGATGGAGTTACAACGACGGAAAACAAATGCATAAATCTAAAGGTGAAGAGTTGTAATGTTACAATACAAACGTGGAGAAGGTGTGACACACATTTCGGTTTGCGGATACACCGTAACTTGACGTAGGCTGACGGCCTTGATGACCCCTGGCAGTTGACTGTTGACCTAAAGGCCAAAACAAACCAACCAGCCAACCACCCGAATGGCAGACACTATCACAGCGAAGACTACCAATACATCAAAACTACGACTAGACAAATACGTTTCGTAATGAGACTGA
Source organism: Panulirus interruptus (assembly GCA_032273725.1). Lineage (NCBI taxonomy): Eukaryota > Metazoa > Arthropoda > Malacostraca > Decapoda > Palinuridae > Panulirus > Panulirus interruptus. The sequence goes on along the minus strand of JAUTYZ010286112.1, from coordinate 1,897 downwards.
TCTTTAGTAAATAATTCCCTTTAAGACAGATAACGTAACATGAACGCATTTCAACGTCTTTTCTTCTTCCTCTCCAGAGAAGCGGCTATAATGCCCTCTTCCCCAGAGTATCCGGCGGCCATAATTAGATCAGAATGTGTTTTCCAGTCATCCTTTCCTATAAAATTTCAATGTCAGTATATTCTACCCACCCTCCCACCGGTTGATGTGCCGGAGGGAGAGGTGGGTGGGGTGTGGAGGAGACTTCTGCTGTACTGTCTCCATCTGTGTACGTTGGGAATACAGGATGCTGTTACTGTACTCCAGCAGATAACCTCGTTACAGACCTTCAGGTTCTGTTATCTGTCTTGTATCATGGATTCCCATGCGCTCTCTATTCCTCCTGCCTTTTCAACGTCTTTTACTGTCGCCTGCCTTTTAAATGCCCTTTTCTGCCTCCTGCCTTTTTAATACATTTTTCTGTTCCCTGCCTTTTAAATGTCTTTTTTCTGCCTCCTGCTTCCCTTACGCTTCTCTGTGCTCTTCATTGTACCATTCCTCTGTTAAGGGAGTACATAATCACGTCTTCCAGATTTTTTCTGTTTTATTAATTACAGTATTGCTTGTTTCAGACGAGAGTGGGATTGGGTTATTCTTTGGTTGGTAGGCTAGGTTATGCTAGGTTGAGATTGCTTTGTTTCGACTAGGTTAAGGTGAGATGACTTCAAATTAAGTTTTGGTTTAGTTCAACTAGGCTAACACTGTAACTTGGCTTGTGTCTCATTCTGAGAACACAGAGAACCGAAGATTTGTTCTTTTAAAGAATGGTTAGTTTTGCCCAACTAATAACTGGTTAGGTATCGCCCAACTAAAGACTGGTTAGCTTTACCCAACTAGGGACCGGTTAGCTTTTCCCAACTATAGACTAGTTACCTATGACCATCCAAAGACTCGTTAGATTTGCCCAACTAAAGGCTGGTTAGTTTTACCCAGCTAGAAGACCAGTTATCTATACCCAACTAAAGAATGTTTAGTTTCGCCCAACTAAAGATTGGCTACTTTCGCCCAACTAAAGATTGGTTACTTTCGCCCAACTAAAGATTGGTTACTTTCGCCCAACTAAAGGCTGGCTAGTTTTGCCCCACAAAAGACTGGTTATTTCCCCTACACTTCCTGCTGGCAGACTCCCCTCCTCCTCGTACCCTAGGTTTCCCTTCACTCTCTGTCTTCACGACATGATTTACAGGGCAATATTACCTGCGCCCTCACAGCCCGTCGCTTTAATAGTGATGTAGTACGGGGCTGGGCATGACGCATTGACGATGTTTAGCACGACGGTTCAAACCCCTTGAGCGGGAGGGTGGTACTGTGGTCCTGAGGCACGATGGTTACGGACCATGAGCACGGACGGTACTACGACCCTTTGAGCACGAAAGAGGTGCTCATGATCACGAAGTTACGACCCATGAGCACGAAGGTGCGACCCTCGAGCACAGACGTACGGATGTTGAGCACGATGGTACGACCGTCTGAACACAACGGTACGGACCTTTAGCACAAAGGTATGACCCTTGAGCGCTCAGGAACGGACCTTGAGCATAACAGTACGACCTTAAAGCACTAAGGTAAAAAATCCTTGAGTACGACCTAAGTACGAGAGATCAACCCTTAAGTACGACAGAACAAACCTTGAACACAATGGTTCAGCCCTTAAACACGACGGTCCGACCCTTGGGTATGACTCAGGCGTAGCCTTTAACCCGACCGCCGTGCTCAAGAGAGTCGTACGTTCGTGCTCAAGAGTCGGTAGTACCGTCATGCTCAAGGGTCGTCCCGTCGTGCTCAAGGGTCGTACCGTCGTGCTCAAGGGTCGTACCGTTGTGCTCAAGGGTCGTCCCGTCGTGCTCAAGGGTATTTA
>JAUTYZ010285668.1:0-10045 GCA_032273725.1 Panulirus interruptus | reverse complement strand
GTTAATGGGATGGCCTTGATTAGGGCCTCAGCTGCCCGTGTCGTCTCAGCTAACATAAAAAAAAAAAAAAACTATAGCTACAGCAGTCAACTTAACTACTTAGTCCTAGGGCCTTATTCCATAATGATAACCACCCAAACGTGCACCAAGCTGACACCTCTCCTTATCAAAAATTCTCCAAGTAAAAAGAACAGCATTTATAACAATGAAAACCAATAAGAAATGGTAATGATATCAATTAAAATTCTTTAATTAAAAATGGACAACTTAAAACCAAATATAGCAGAATGATCACTTAAAGTCGCCACTGAATCACCAGGTTGTCACGAGACAGTGGTTGAACACTGAATACCAAACCAGTGTGCAAGTGAGAAAAAGACTAAAAAATCTTCCAAGATTTTTTGTAATTTAGGCTTAATATCCAAACATTTTTGGCAATGTGGTCTGCCAATATAATCTCTCTCCATACTTTCAAACATATTCATCGCTTGAAATAAGAGGGGAAAGAGCACTATAATACACCAAAATATGAAAAAAGAAATAAGTTTATAAAACCAACCTCCAAAATCTTCTGTGGGATGTATATCAATGGCACACCCTGGGCTGGCTTTGAGTTCTTCCAAGAAAATGCGACGAACATAGGGCCCAGTCACTAAAACATAACATGGAACATTAGGAAGATCATATGAAGTTTGTGTTTTAAGTGCAAACATCTCAAATGTGCCCATTAAGAAAGACTTCACTTTCACTCCCACTTTCATTGTCATCTCATTTCTTCATGTGAAATTCAAGATATCTTTCACAGTAATTAGCCAGTGTGTAGCTCTATTTAAACACTAGTGTAACAAACCAAACACAATCTGTATAGCATTTATCTTAACAAGGCAACTTTTTCCCTCATTCCTTGTACAGCAGCAAACTCTTCATACCAACAATGTACTAAATGATCAAGGAATTATAGCATTAAATAATAACCCCTAAAACTTAAACAAAAGTGGATGGGACAAGGAGAAGGGGGAGACCAAATAAAAGATAGAAGGATGGGCAGAGAAAGATTATGAGTATTGGGGGCACGAACATTCAGGGTGACAGACATGCATAGGATAGAGTGAACTGGAGCGATTTGGTATACAGGGGGCAACCTGCTTTTAATGGACTGAATCTGAGAATATGAAGCTGTTGGAGGAAACCACAGAAAGGTCCGTGGGGTCTGGTTGTGGATGGGGTAATGTGGTTTTCAGTGCATTACACAACAGATAGAGAATAGATGTGAGCAAATAAGGCCTTTTCTTTGTCTGTTCCTATCACTACCTTGCTAACGTGGGAAACGGTGAACAAGTATTAAAGAAAGAAAGAAAGAAGACAAATTTATTAAAAAATTTGCTAAAAACTTTTGTTATACACAGTTCCAACAATATCTGGCAAATTTCTACATCAGTTTTGTGCTGTAGTGAGTACCTACATCAGAGTATTTTATCATCAGGCATATTTTTTCATGGCTTACATACAAGGCTTTGAACTAAAATCCATCTTATCTTAAAAAACTCTTAATATGATAAAAATCTAGCATTTCTTAGAGATTCTATATAATGGGAATCATTGGTTGTACTGTAATTCTTTTCATAATAAAGTCAAATTTCACTCCATGAAATTCACACTCTAAGACACTGATTTTCAATTGTATTGAGTATACATTTTGAATCTTAAATAACAAAAATAAGGTACAGGGAGAAGATACCAAAAACTTACATGTGGCTCACTCTTAGTGTTATGTGACTTGAATGCAAGCCATAAAGCTCCTAATTAGGAGCTGAATCTGCAATATGTTGTTGATCATGACCAAAACCACAGTTATAAAACTATTAGCTCTACCTGGTGGTACTTGACTTTCATTTGGGAAATGAACTGCTAGTTGTGTGCCTCTTCCACTCTCATTCCTCCTTCTCACTACATGTCTTTCCTACTTTAGCTTGCATTTCTCCCTCCCTTTCCCCTAATATTTATTTTCTTCCTTCTCTCTCACCTTTCCATTCTTTTCTCCCCTTTTCCTCTTCCCCTCATCACCTATGTACACACATAAAAAGACCATCATTAAATATGATGATCATTCTCCTTGGTCTAGAAAATGTACACAACTGACACACAAGACAAAGAAAGAATCATCACAGCAAAGAAAACAATCTACACTTTACCTCCAAGCATAGAACTGATCATGAATTTCATAGGAGGATGGCCATTGGATCTCTGGAGAAGGGTTTGAATGGATTTGAAGTTGAATATACTTTTCATGTACTCTACATAATCTTCAACTGGATCAATCACCTCAACCTCAAATGGTCGAGAATTCACCTGTGATAGAATACATATATGTATTCTTTAAGATATACTCAGGTTAATAAGTGGCACAAATTATACTATTTAACTTTTCTTTAGTACTGTACTAAGTTTCAACAATTATCAGCATAAGAGCAGCATAACATCAATAATCACAACAATGCAACTATTATTTAGATGATTTATAACTTCATAGAAGAATAAGCAGCATATATAACTAATTGCTTCAGTGGTTGCATATATGAACACTCAATAAGCTGGCACCACAATATCACAAACAAATGATAATTCCAGCAAATATGCCATATCCTTGCTAATTTAGCCAACAAGCAGGATATTTTGCCTAAAGCAATGCAGAAAATGTTTTGCAGCACTATAACTTCTGTGTCTGGAAATCATGCACGGGCTGCCCTACAAGCAGTGTGGGGGTAAAAATGCTCATGAAATACACAGATGTCAACTCTCCTACATCAGAATCAACAATGAGTTACAACAAGATGCTTACCATAAACTCTTCTTTTCCGACAATATGTATGTTACAGTCAAGCTCTGGGCAGATCCTGTACTCTAGGATGTTCTTGGTCAGGTCATGGATCTTATCTACTGCGTGATCAGGGGCAGGGGCTGCAAGGGCAAAATTCATTCACTCTTATTCAGAAATAGCTTTGGTAAGGTTCTTTTTCATAGATATAAAAATAATCCTAGGTCAACAAATTTACATTTTCCAATACAGTTATGCTGTTTGATTCATGAAGAGATACTCAACTAAAGTATCACCTATGCAATATAAAACACAGAAGACTGTGAATACATAGAAACAGAAAACTAATTGCAGCCTCTACCCACACAGATCAAAGTTTGTGCTATGTGAATGTCCCTCTTGAGCATATTGCTACATCATTAGTTGAAGTTTCATTATAAATCATAGATTTAAGTTTCAACACTATGAAAAATGTATATAGCAGTAAATAAGGAACATTTTTGCCAAAATAATGGAAAGATATGAAAAATATATATAGCAGTAAGTAAAGAACATTTTTGCCAGAATAATGGAAAAGTAAGTTACCTCCATTAGCAATATTGAACTTGATACCAAAATCTCCCAGAGGTCCGCCAGCATTGTGGCTAGCAGTGAGGATTATGCCACCATTTGCCCCATACTTCCTGATGGCATAAGATACGGCTGGGGTCGACATGATGGCATTCTTGCCCACAATCACTCTCCGTACCTTAGGTTTTAACATACAGAAATTATCACATCCACATAATATAACATTTTCGTTGTGTGTAAACATAAATCAATTATTCATATAAACTCTACTATACTCAGTAGCAGGACCAGAATGGACTTCTTTGAAGTGAGAGGTTCTCTCATGAGACCAAACTCTGTTTCATTAACTGATGATGGTAAAGCCTTGCCAAAGGTGACTTTTCACTAACAGTGTAACCTTAAGCAGGAAAGTCCGGTAACACCTAAGCATAATTATCTATATATATACAGGGGTGTCCTTGTAGAACGATGGGGTTATATTCCTGGCAATCTGTCACGCTACCAGAATGTCACTGTATGTCATTTAAATCCAAGTTATAAGGGGGGTTATGTTTCAGAATAAAAATTTTCCCAATCTAATTCTTATGTAAGAACTATACCTGAAACAGCTTACCATGAATGTACCTTACTCTATCATTATGTAAATTAGACTCTGATTAAGATACTGTTGCCATATCACTGCTAAATCAAATGATATCTAATGATTCTTACTGAGAATGCTGGTGATGAGAGAGAGAGAGAGAGAGAGAGAGAGAGAGAGAGAGAGAGAGAGAGAGAGAGAGACCCATAGGCACCACATTTTATTACCCACCTACCCCATTAGCAACACACATTTTGGAATAAACTTACCCCATTAGCAGCATACATTTAGGTATAAACCAACCTGTTAGGAGCACACATTTTGGAATAAACCTAGCCCATTCGCACCTCACATTTTGGTATGAACCTACGCATTAGCAGCAAAAAATTTAGTATGAACTTACCCCATTAGCAGCACAAATTTTGATGACAGTATCAGCAACCTTACTGCCATAATAGCGGCCATCACCCCCAAGCACCAGGGTGGTACCAGTCAGGCAACAGTCCAGTGAACTTAGGATACACTGTATGAAGTTCTCCGTGTAGTTCTCCTGTTGAATATATTGTTACAGTCATCATATATCACAACTAAACAAACAATATAAAAGTACGGTACAACAAGTAATACATTACCTGACTTACCATGACCCAGACACTGACAAAATATGGCAGACACTTGCATCAGGTTTGCATAAATTGACCACAACAGTTCAGACTGTGACAGTTCGACCGTTGATGGTACTACCCTTGAGCACGATAGGTATGATGCACTGGCCTTTGACCCGACTCTGAATGGTCAGATCAAATATTAGGCCATTATACCTAAGGGTCATACCATTGTACAGAAGGACTGCATTATTGTGCTCAATGGGTTAACCTGCAGCACTATCATAACACAGAAAATGTTAACACAGCGTAACATAAACAAGTATTACTATATATCTATGAACAATGTCTTGTTCTGCACCTTAAGGATACATTATACAACAAATGGGTGACAGTTGTTAGAATACTGTGAAAATAAGAAGACATGACCATGATAAATGTGTCAATGAAAAAATCAAATTAGCAACATATGTATCAAACCAAAATGAATAATCTTCAATGATTCTGATTTCCCAAACTAAACTATGACAAACTGCTTTGAAGTTTATAGTTTGTATTGGATTCTGTTCACAAAGTCAGGTTAATGGGTTCCTTTGAAAGTCAATTAAATGGGATTACTGTTCAACAGAATCTGTCAAACGAGTTCAGTTGTCTGTGACTAATGGATTCATGTTTTCAATTAACAATAGGTTTGATTTCATCTTACCTAATGGGCTCAGTTGTTCAATACGTTTATTCTGTGAAATGGACTGAGTTTAATACGTCTTTCATGTTTAATGGGTTCAGCTGATCACCTGATTATTGGGTTCATCCTGTTTAATGCATTCAATTGATTGTTAATGTGGTCAGTTTTGGGTTCAGCTGACTTAGTAATAGGTTCATTGTGGGTAACAGGTTCAGTTGTTACATGATATAATTTTATTTCATGTGCTTTGCTGAATCTATTTACTGAGTTTACTCTAATTACAGGTTCTGATGATTGCCTCTATTGGGTCGCTGCATTATGGGTTCAGTTTAGTTTCATGGGTTCACCTGTGTTCAGTGGGTTCACTATCTAAAAGATTAATTCTAATGGGTCCAGTTTGTTGCTCAACAGGTTCACTCTCATAACTGGGTCTACACACCAATTTTTTTTTTAGTTCAATCTTTTTTTATCGGGCTCAGATAAATAGGTTCCGATGAGTAATGGATTCACTTTTATGGGTTTAGGTGAGTGTAGCTAATGGGTTCACGCAGTTTAGAGGTTTCATCATCTTTATGCATTGCTGACACTATTCTTAATAATCTACCTGATAATCTCTAATGGGTTCAATATCTATACTTGGATAAGCTGTCATTTAAAGGGGTTTTCTTTCTCTAGTTGGCAGTTCATTTAATGGATTAATTTCATGCTTAATGGATTCATTTCATAATCTAATGTTCAAATCATTTTTACAGACAGAGTTCTGGTATTCATCTGAATATCCCTGACGTGTTCACTCTTTACTGGTTTCTTATCATTAATGGCGTAATTCTATTAAGTGGCGCCAGTTGTTTTTAAAGGATTAATTCAGTTATGGGTTAACGAGTGTCTTATGAGGTTTACTGTTCTATTGTTTCACTTGAGTCTGACTGCTTCACCTGACGTTGTCAATGGTAGAAACTGATTTCAATGCAACTCTTGTGTAAACGTTCAGTGTATACATATCTCACATTCACTCCATTAATCAACGTAAATCTTTAGCTAATATTCTAAATAAAATACAAAAAATGAGGGGACTACACGACTACAAATTCTATACTCTTGCATAACGCTCCCTCGTCAAAACCGGAAGTCTACTGTCTCCTGATCATCTTTCCTGCCGGTGAATACGGCAGGAAAGTTGTAACTGCCACCCTTGCCCTAGTGTGGGCTGCCGCCGCCCTAGCCCTAATGTGGGCTGTCGCCGCCTTAGCCCTAGTGTGGGCTGCTGCCGCCCTAGCCCTAGTGTGTGCTGATACCGCCTTAGCCCTAGTGTGGGCTGCAACTCCAATACCGGAAAGTAAGACAATCTCCGTATCCGACATCGAGCAACTGGTCCAGGTAAACAGTTACAAAAGAGAAAACCTTTCAAAGAGTAAACACTGTAAGGGGAGACATTTATAAAATTTTATATGACCCCCGTTTAATGCCAGCGACCAGAAGATGAGCACAGTATTTCCAGACATACATTCTAATAGTATTCTTTGATGAGTCAAGAATAATTCACCGCTGGATTATCTTAGTCTGAAATACGCAACACAAAATCTGCTGGACGATGAACAAATATAACATTTTGTTCTGGCCACAGGCAAATGGATGGAAACAAGCGTGTTTAATGTAACTAGCAGAGGAGACAAGAATGTTTCGAGATTGCAGATGCACAATGGAGAAATAACTACCTATTCGTAATTGTTGATATTTGTTTCTTTTCGTGTTAAAATACCCTCCAAGGACAGGGTTTTGGGTAATGGGGCTGGCCTGGCCCAAGAACAGTCCCCTTAACTTGTGCATTCATTACTGAAACCTGAATCTATAAAGATATCCATCTTTATAAACAAAAATCTACCCGACACTGTAACCTTAAGACAGGTTTCCTGTAGTACCCCGTCATGTCTAGGGTTCTCTACCGACCCGTCGCAACACGATCGGCCGGCATCCCAGCCACTCTCCTCCCTCACCGCAAAAAATGTTTGTTCTCCATTTTTTGTACGTGAAAGAATTCCCGCGTTTCACTTGATATAAGATCATTAGAATTAAGTTTGTAGATAGTGTATACATACACCGATATGCAGAGTCATTCTGGCTGTCACAATCATTTTCTTACATCACTTCCCCTGACACTAAACATGCTTTTTGCATGCCGTATGTTAACCCAACTTTACCATACCGAATGGTCGACCACTATACACGCCAAAAAATTAAATACGAGACAAAATTTCGACGTCAAGTGAAACAAGGACCAGATATGCAGGAGGAGAGTGTATGGCCTGCAGGTGATCAGCTTGGTGTTTAAAAGATGACGTTTACTTGAATAACCTCGGCAGTCGTTTAGCTTACAGCCAATATAACCAACCAACCAACCTAAGTGAAACCAGTACTGCTTAAGGTTAAGCGATTGCAAGTTTAATGTAAAGAAAATATATACTTTAATTGTTGGTAAATTACGTATAAACCAGTTTCCTGCAGAGAAAATATGTAAAACTGTTGGTTTATACGACGTGACCCCAACTAATTTAATTTACGCCACAATAGAGCGATGCGGAACCTACTGACACACACAAACACTGCGAAACTTGACAGAATAAAGACAAGGAGAAAAAAAATAATTACTGCCAACTGCAGCAATTCTCGGCACCACGACCAACAGGGTCGTTCTGAGCCGTGCTGCGTCTGAGGCAGAACACTCAGTGAGGGACCCCAACATACAGGAAGCTCAAGCACCTGTATTCCCTAAAGCTATCAAACACAGGCTCGGTCATCCAGCGTTCAGAAAGAAAAGTAGATTAAAATAAGGCTTCTTACTGGAGCGGAAAACCTAAAAGGAAAACATGAAAATGACATTAAGGAAATATGCAGGATGTTAACAGAATTTGTATTTAGCTCAATATGCAAGCAGAAATTGAATGTTTAATCATGATGAAAAATGCACTTAAAGATAATGAGATGCCAGATACAAAGGAATTCAAACCAACAGGTTTTTTTTTTTTCCATGAACAAAAGTCCACATCAAGGCTAGGCTGTAATTGAAATTTAGAAAGGTTAATGAAAGGGAAAAAGAAGAGACAGGGGAAAGTATTTACAAATTTTGGTGGAAGTGATAACCTATCTTTTAAAATGTGCCAGGTCATAGTTATTGGGAAAGATATGAGAGTTTAGAGGGTTCCAAAGCTTCGAGATGTAGGGAAAGAAACGGTTATCAAAACGGCCAACCCTTGAGTTGCCGACTGCCACACAGTAATCAACTGACGTAGCAGCTTGCTGAATATTGCATGGTCTAATTAGTGGTAGGGGTGCACAAGCATCCAGCTCTCAGGAGCAAAAAACTAAAGTAAAACCTATAGGAAAGGGAAAGTGAACCAACATCGCAGCACAGGGCAAGCAGTTCAATTTTTGAGGTTAGCCTGGAAGAGTTTATAAGTCGGATTGCTTTCGACTCGACTGTCAAGTAAGGATGCAAAGCTAGAACCACCCCAGATGTGAGAGCAATACTCCATATAAGGAGAGATCAATCCTTTGTGTAAACGGATCAACTGTTTGAAAGAAAAGAAATTTTGAAATCTAAACAGGACTCCCAGTTTCTTAAAGGCAGACTGCTATTTCCACAATATGGGGTTTCCAAGATAGAGTGGATGTCACAGTAATGCTAAGTATATTCACTGAGTTAAGAGGTGGAATTAAAGAACTGTCAAAGGAGATAGGAAAGTTGCAAGGAATTTTCAATAAAGAAACTGGGTCTTGGATGCATTAAACTTAATGAGATTTTGTCTACTCCACTTAGATATCTTGTCCAAGACTGAGTTTATTGAGGAAGTTATGCTGTAACGAGAAGCAGATTGAGTGAGAGAAGAATGAGCAGAGTTGAAGGATGTGGAGGAATGCAGTTTTGAGTCATCAGCATTTGAGTGCATTTGATTATTTGTGGAAGAAAGGAAATCAACAAAAAGGAGAAAAAGTGTAGGGGACAGGACAAACCCTTGAAGGACACTGCTTTTGATGGAGAAAGGGGAAAAGGCTGATCCATCAACAACCATGGAGATAGATCGGCCAAAGAGGAAGCTAGATATGATGTAACAAAGTGAGAAAGAGAAGCCAAAAGAAGGAAGATTAGAGATGAGACCCCAACGCCACACCTTGTCAAAAGCTCTGGATATATCAAGGGCAATTACAAAGGATTCCCCATAATCTTTCAGGGATGATGACCAAACATTAGTAAGATAGGAAAGAATATCACCAATGGATCTCGCCTTACGGAAGCCATACTGGTGATCAGACAAAAGAATGTGAGATTCAAGATATCTGAGAATATGGAAGGTGAGAAGGGATTCAAAGACTTTGGAAATGGTAGATGTCAAAGCAACAGGACGACAGTTAGAGGGGTTAGAACAGTCACCCTTCTTAGGGATGGGAAGCACCAACTCATGCTTCCAAGAAGAAGGAAAAGATCTGTTTTTTAAACAGAAATATAACAGGTGAGCAAGCATAGGTGCAAGATCAAAGACACACTCTTTCAGTACACGGGGATGAATGCCATCTGGACCATAAGCCTTGCTTGTGTCCAGAGAGAGAATACTTTTCGGACAGTTCAAAAAGAGATTTAGGAATGGGGTATAGGATTGGTAAGAGGAGCATCAGGGGGTGAAGGAATGCTAGGGTCATTCAAGGTAAAGGTAGAGGAGAAATGGGAACCAAGCAGAGTTCCTTTGCCTTTGGGAGAGACAGTTATAGTAATGTCAAAATTGAAAAGTGAAGGAAAT
>JAUTYZ010285447.1:0-10046 GCA_032273725.1 Panulirus interruptus | reverse complement strand
ACCAAGACCACAGTCTTCAGTATAACACCAAGACCCCAGTCTTCAGATAACACCAAGACCACAGTCTTCAGTATAACACCAAGACCCCAGTCTTCAGGTAACACCAAGACCACAGTCTTCAGTATAACACCAAGACCACAGTCTTCAGGTAACACCAAAACCCAAGTCTTCAGGTAACACCCTGAGTTCTAGTATAGTGGCTGTGATGGTGTTCATGGTAGCAGAGTGATGCTATGTTACAATAACACCACCAGAGGACCATCATGATATGAATGTAGAGATATTTATAAAAGTTAATTACTGTGGTTATGGAGGTTCCCCGCTAGATACAGTACTTGTCTACAGGTATTGTACAAGAAAGCTGTCCCACAGCTTCAGTGTACAGGACTCACCTCTGGTCCTCCTCTCTCAGGGTTTTGGGTGAAGCTGTTGTCGTAGCCCTCGACTTCTCCAAGGCATCAGGCAGGGTGCGGCATAAGTCTTTGCTTTCCAAAATTTTTGTTGAGGTCTGTTGGATCTAGTTCTGCGTGTTGACCACATCAAACTGGCGGTTGAGGTCAGGTGGGGTCATATTATATGTCACGCGAGGGAGGTCAGACCGAGTCCTCCCCAACCCATCAGACAGCGACGACAGGGGCGGGTCATGGGGGCTCGTCACACCTCGGTCTCGAAATAGCCGGTCGCCAAATCATACTACCAGTCTCGTACAGAAATCACTCAAAGAAATCAAATGGACTTAACTTGAATATAAGATCCATCCGAAACAAAATGGCTGAGTTACATTGCTTGGTAAACACTGAATACGTTGATATCATTGGTTTAACAGAAACCTTTCTGAACACGAGAAACGTGGATCTGATTAGCGAGTACAATTTGCCAGACTACAAATTATTTAAAGGGACAGAGACGGTCGAGGAGGCAGAACTGCGCTGTGTGTAAAATCTTTCCTAAACCCCATCGTAATTCAGACTACAACATCGGCCGATGTTGAACACTTGTGTGTTTAGATTAGCACAGAATTTTCCAAACTTTACAAAAACGCCGTATATAGACGACCTTGCCAGTCAGGAGATATAAACACTGTCATGTACGAGAGTTTACAAAGCAATACAGGATAAAGACTCGATCATTCTTGGGGATCTTAATCTTCCAGAAATCAACTGGTAAACTATCTCAGGTGTAGAGAGTGAATATGCTAGACTTATCAAGTTTGTCGAAGACAATTTTCTCTACCAAACCGTCACCGAACCGACGTGGCAAACTAACATACTTGATTTAGTTCTTGCAGCCCAGGAGTTCTTCATGAGTAATACCCGTGTTGGAGAACATCTAGGCACTTGTGACCAAATTATGGTTAGGTTCGACGTAAATAACAAAACCGACTATCCTAAAACCAGTACTATTACCCCTAACTTTAAAAAGGCGGATTTTAATGAGTTGCGCGACGCATTAAAGAGTCTCACCCTTGTTGGGTCATGCTCAGAGGAATTACGGGCCAGTTTTAAGCGTCAGTTTATGCACCATCAAATCACATTCATTCCCATGCACGACAGAAACAGTAAAATCAACAACAGGCCTGAAGAGGACTTCGCAGATATCGCAAAAATAAACTATACAAGCTTAGAAAATTAGACAGTGACCCAAATATTGCAACACAATATAAAGAAGTTAGGAATGACGTGAAAAAATTTATCAAACAAGACAAGAGAGGGTACGAAGTGAGTATTGCAAGAGATAGTAATAGAGATCCTAAAAGATTTTATAGATATATCAGTAATAAGAAAGATATAAGCAGTGGGATTGAACCCTTAGTAAACGAGGAAGGGGAACCCATTGTGGACGATAAAAACAAAGCAACAACCCTGAACAAGTATTTTAGTTCTATTTTTTTTACACTAGAAAGCAGCAACACAAATTTTGAGAGTGATAAATAGCAGTCACACGACACCAGAATTTCCCGTCACAGTTAGAGAAGGACTAACACAGATAAGTTGAGGACTAAGAAATGCCCAGGTCCTGATCGTTTCTATCCACGAGTAATTAAAAACGTCCAACACGAAACTGCCAAACCGTTAATCTATATTTTCAATAATCTCTCCAGGATGGAATAGTCCGGCAGGACTGGAGACTGGCAGACGTCACTCCTATATTCAAAAAGGGAATCCGAAATGCCTGGCAACGATTGTCCTATTAACCTTACATCAATTACTATATGTAAACATCTGGAGTCGATCATTAGAGATAAGATCGCAGCCTACCTGGAACAGTCTGATCAATACTATAAAACATGGTTTTAGAAGGCGAGACACGTGGGTAAATGGAACCGCCTTCCCTCGCCCTTAGGGTAAGTGAAGCATCATATCCTCCCTTCCCAACCTGAATCAAATAATCTTTCCTCCCTTTCCTTCCCTTACATGAATCCGAACAGGTCATCTGGTCTTGAGAGTTTCTGTCTCAGATTTTTGAAAGAACTGAACCGGCAAATAGCTTTTCCATCACCAAAATTTTCAACAAATCTTTGTAGGACGAGAACGTGCCAGTTGACTGGAAACTACGTGATGTAACAACATTTCTCAAAAAAGAGTTAGAAAATGTATTTCGGATTATCGTCTCATCATCCTTACTTCGGTTACAGGAAAAATGTTAAAAACAACAATCAAGGACAAAATCGTCAAATTCCTAGAAGCTGGAAGACGGATAACAGACCATCAACACGACTTGCGAAATAGAATATCATGTTTAACGAAACTGATTAATTGCTTAGGCTTATCTTTAACAACTGGGCCTCCCAAACACCCAGTTATGCTATATACCTTGATTTTTGGAAGGCCTTCGATAAGTATCACATAAAAGATTCCTAAGTAAAATCAAAGCTCATGTCACGGCATAGGAGATCGACTATGCACATGAGTAGCGGACTGACTCTCAGAATGGAAACAAAGAGTGGTATTAAATGGGGAAACATCCGATTGGCTTCACGTGACGAGCGGGGTTCCAAAAGGCCCAGTCCTGGGACCAGTACTTTTCATCGTCCACATCAACGACCTTGAGACAGGACCCAAGCCTGGTATGTTGAAATTTACCGACGACACAATATTATGAAATCTACTGCGTGAAAATTCAGAGGAATCTAAACAGACGGAGAGGATGGTCAAAGATACAGCAAATGGATCTCAACGAAGACAGATGTAAGGTAATGAACTTTGGCCTTAAAATGAAAACTTACCAACACAGAATGAAAACTTACTAACACAAAATGTTTGGTAAACTATCATTAGAAGTTACAGGAGTAAAGGACCTTGGAGATGTTATCATTAACGAACCTGGAATACAGTAAACAACGTCTAGCTCCTTACAGTTAAGTGAAAAGGAAGCGAGGAAATAAACCAAAAAGGAAAGGATATAGTACTCACCCTTGATAACGCCCAGGCAAAACTCAGTTAGAATATGCTGCTCACTTCTGGTCACCAAACCTCATAGAAATGAAGAAATGATTAGAGCAAATTCGAGGAGGAGCAACCACATAAATTCCTTCACTCGGTAATAAACCCTTTGAGGGAAGACTCAAAACCTAAAGTTGTTCTCCATGCTAAAGAGGAGACTCCGAGGATATTTAACAGAAGTTTTCACAAATCTAAGCCATTTCGATAATATAACATACGAAAATTTCTTCAGTTCACAATGAGTGGCGGGAAGATACAGGGAAGGAGATGCAGTAGGGACGGGCAAAAGTTTTCTCTTTACACCTACAGATGGTCGAACATTGGAGTGAAATACCTCCAGATGTAAACACACAGACCATTGATACCTCCACATCAAGGCTAGACAAATACTTCAACAGTATTTGTTGTGATCAAACAATCCTGCCCACCAATTATCCGTAATTTTTTAGTTTCATCGTTTTTTTTTCTAACCCTGTCTTTCTTTATGAGACTCCAGCCCCTGTGTTGTGGTCGTCACACTGGTAGGAAACCTTCCTTTTCCCGTCCACACTTTCCTATAAAATCGCTATGGCAGTATGTCACTTCCTCCTCCCCTACTGTCCATATTACACGGTGTTTATCCCATATCTCTCCTGGTGGCAGTTGAGTCGGAGGAAGACCTGGGTGGGGAGGCGCCTTCTGCTTTACTATCCTGTTTCTAATACGATGTTCGGCCTTAGTGTTAGTAGACAATCTGGTAATGGATCATCAGGTCTCCAGTTATCTGTCCTTCCCACGTGTACTCCCGTGGAACACTAAGGTACAACCTCCTGCCAACCTACTCCTTTATCACTGTCCTGGAGACTAAGGTTTTTTCTCTTTCATTTTGATATGATGGTTAGAGGAGAGTAAAGATTTGGGACAGGGGAAGGAATAGTTTGAAGTGAGAGGGAAAGCTAGAATGTGTGCAGGTGTTTGGTGTAAGTTTTCTAACGCAAGTGAATGATTTTCTGGAAGTGTGTTTTTGTTGCCTTAATCTTATACCCCCGGCAGACTTGGGGATGTGTACATGTATGTAGTTAGTTGTATCTCTTGCTCTGTGTATGGGCGCTTGCTATGCTAAGCTAAGCATTGTTCATTATTCACATCAATAGATGGTTGGAGCCTCTAAGTGCTCTGAGGGAACCAAGCGTGTTCCATGTTTGTACTGTTGTTAAGGTGTCGGATATGGCTATAGTGGGTGTCATCGTTGTCTTCAAGTGTCTGCCGTACTTTTTGTGCTGCTTCCCCATCCTGAGGGTCTCTCACCAAAAAGCCTCCCCATCAAAATAGCCTCCTCTCCCAGTAGCCTCCACACCCAGGAGCCTTTCCAGCCAACAGCTTCCCCACAAAATGAGCCTCTCCACCTGGAAGCCTCCTCACCTTGAAGCCTCACCAACTTGAAGCTTCCTTACCAAGTAACCTCTCCATCCAGATTTCTCTTTATCAGTTCAGAGGGAATCCCACCCAGAACCCTCCCTGCCTGGAAGCTTTTCCACAGAGAGGCTTCCCACTCGGTAACTTCTAAATCTGAAAGCCTCTCCACCCGGAAGGACCCATCCCTGAAGATTTAACATCCGGATACATCCCAACTGGAGGCCTCAACACCCGAAAGCATCCCCACCTTAAAGCCTCTCTACCGAGACACCCCCCCACAACTGGAAGCTTTGCCGCCTGGAAGCCTCGCCACCTGGAAGCCTCATCACCAGAAGCCTCTCCTCCCTAAGGTACACACATAATGACTACATTTGGAGTTTCTGGTCAGGCAGAGTTTTTTTTTTATGTTGAAGGCTCCAGTCACGGACAAAATCCACATCAAGGCCGGGCCTTAATTGAAATATAGAGAGAATTATAAAAAAGAAAAAAGAAAAGACAAGGGAAAGTATTTACGAATTTTGGAAGAAGTGAAAAACTTGTCTTTTGAAATGTGCCGAATCATAATCATTGGGAAAGACATGAAAAGGTAGAGAGTTCCAAAGCTTCGACGTGTAGGGAAATAAGCAGTTGCCAACCTGATGGACTTTGTCTCTAGCCAGCCAGGGTCGTCAACATCCGTCCTAGATCCTGTCCTGGTGGGTGACAGTGGCAGCGTCGCTCCTCCCACCAGCTCCCCTGAGGAAGCAGTGTTACCATCGTAAGTCTGATAGTCTCTTCTCTAAGTAACCAGGATTACCAACGTCTCACTGGTTTACTGCACTCCGGAAGGTTGGCAGAGCTGTCCTCCCAGTTGTCCGGTGAGCTGGGATAACCAAGAGACATCGTCCAGGCGGTTTTTCCCTGTTATTAGTTTAACATTGTAAAGTTTGTGATATCATTCTGTTACTGCCATAAGATGGCGTAACAGTATGTCTATATCAGGTGTACTGGTATGTAGTAAATGAATGACGAAAACATTTGAGCATTCGTAGTAATATATGTATACTTATACGTATACATGTTCATCTGTGGAAAAGAGTAACAAACAATTATAAATGATATTATAAGCTCAACATACAATCTAACGAGTGATAATAACATATGTAAGAGTTAGAATGACATATAAGATCAAACTACTGATACGTCAAGAGGAGTGACCTCCTACCACAACAGAAACACCAGGTGACAGACAGCCGCAGCTTAAACAATATCAGCTGTGGAAGGAGGTCAGTCGTGTCTTGCTAACGTTTCCTCATGCCATATCATTCTGCCTCTTATACTTGGAATTCTCAGTCATGTGATACTATGTCAAGTTTGTTAATTATTATAAAAGTTATTCATTATAGATGTTTTTGTTAATCTTATCATCAGTATTCTATATACATATTAATAGTAAAGCTGTAGAACTATTATCACAATTTTTACTTTAAAGTATATATGTTTATAAACTGTACCTGACTAGGTTACTGATGATCCTCGTACACTGTTGGCAGATGTTGATGATGGGATGAAGCCAATCCCAATACATGCATAGCTTATATCAGTTGAACAAATGCAATATTTCCTAGTCGAGATTAAAAATTCTATCCATAATTAAAAGTCTAATCTTTACTAGGGCATATTGCCTCTGCTGAATTTACATAAGTCACGTTTTGGTGTATTGTAGATAAGGTAGATTTAGGTGAAATATCCAGCGTTTAGCAGCCAGTCCCTGAAGTGGCTGAAGGTTACTGAAGTGGAGTAAGTTCATCAGCATCACTACGGCCGTCTGCTGAGATGTAACTGGTTTTCAGTTGTGTATTATATTCTTATAGACCAGTGGTAACATACCCAGTGGCAGCTTGACGAAGACTGAGTGGGCCAAATGACCCCCACTAACTGACCCACTCTTCTGACCCCACAGATTGACCCACCTACTTGCCCCCACTAGATGACCCACCAGTTGACTCCATTAGTAGGCCCCTCCACTGGAAGTCTCCCCCTCCCACAAAAAGGGGAAAAAAATAGTGTAGCCCATCGCCTGACTGTAGCAGCTGACCTCACCATTTGACCCCACCAGAGGAACTAATTACCTCATCCACCAACCAACCTAACAGCTGACCTCACCGACGTCGCTGACTGCAAGATAAGCTTTATCTTATCTACTGTAATATCTTTAAGATTCTCACAATACTTGGTGATAAAGTGCCAGGATCAGGCTTGGGGCGAGGAACGAGGAACACCATCTTGTGTTCCATGGTTCCTCTGGATCACATTAGTGACCGAGTCAGGCTCAGTGTGTAAGAAATTGACTGGAATATAAATTTCCAGAAATAATGCTGGAAAACTGTCAACCTCTGAGTGTGTAGCCGTGTGGCTGCCGACCATGTTGTGTACAGCATCAGTAGGACGGTACACAGGCCGGCCATTCTCTCTCTAGAGGGAGTCGCTATAATAACAAGTTCCTAAATATAATTACACCTAAACATAATGTTAGAAGACAAATGAGTGATGTGTGTGTGAACTATTATCAGAATATCTTCCTCACTGTGATATATATACCAGACTCAGAGGTAAAATTGTCAAAACAAAATGTAATCTCTTCCGGAGGACATTATTGAAAAATCAACAGGACATATCTATTATCTTATTGCACCGTAAAAACCTAAATAGATGATACACTCTCATTAAATACACTCCTAAATGCACCAGGTGAAGGTAGGTCTCTATGGTACTGGTTATTCCTATGACAGAGTAAAACACGTAAGATAGAAAAAAATTTGGAAGGCGACAATGAAGTGTATGACGTCATTATAGTCCTGGGTAGAGGTGCCAGGTACCACCATACATCGATATCCCACCTCCTGCTCATCCCACCAACATATGGTCCACAGTTTTAGTAAGAAGTGAAACTTTATCTCTTCCTGACCCCAGCAGCAAAACGCTTTACTTACTCTTGACACCAGTAACACAAATCTTTACTAACCGTTGACACCAGCAACACAAAGCCTTACCTCCTCCTGACAACAGCAACACAACGCTTAACTTCCTGACACCAGCAACACAAAGGTTTTCTTCCTGCTGACACCAGCAACACAAACACAACTTATGTTTTCACTTATCAAGATGTTGCTCTACACTGGTCGAGGTTTATAACAAATGATTACCTTCACTCTCCTGTGTCGTAGGTTGGACCAAGGGCCAGAGGAGGAGTTTATTTTGGTTAGCATCTGTAACATTAATGCTTGATGTCCTTTATTGAGTCCACAATCGGTGGTAACACTTTGCTGCTTCTGTAAAATCTATTCCTTATATCCTTTACTGAGCCCACAGTCTGTGATAACACTTCGCTGCTTCTGTAAGATCTATGCCTTATATCCTTTACTCAGTGCACAGTCTGTGATGATACTCCACTGTTATCATTGTACTTTCCGTAGTCTGTGTGGAGACAGGAACAGACTGACAGTGGACGTGTGTACACTGGAGTTACCGTCACATTCCCCTGATGGATCCAGTCACGCACATGATAACACAAAGGATCTTCAAACGATGACATTTTCTTTGGTCTCCAGTTTTCATCTGTTGAATATATCTGATTCATCGTTCGCTCGGATCACATTACATTTGATATTTGCAGGAAAACCATACAAATCGTAATATCAAGTGAGTTTACCAACTGAGCCAAGTTCTAAACGGGCGATAGTGAGGAAAATAGTGAGTAACGTGATTAAAATAATCAGATAAAGTTCTGGTACTTAAGGGGTTTGATAGTACTTAGTCTTACACTATCAAGAGAGAGCATTGATGATGAGAGTGTTTGGAGTGAGTCAGGAATGTAAGGGTTGTATGTGTTATTGTGCAAAAATCATCCCGACATATCCGGCCAGACTGGAACTGTCTTTACCCCACCACATCCAGTGAAAGTCCATCTTGTGGAGGCCTATCATAGCAAGGCCCATCCTGCTCAGTCCCTTCCTGCTTAACCCCATCTCCCTAAGCCCATTCTGCCAAAGCTCTATCCCAGCAAGCCCCTCCAGCCTCGCCCCTATCTACCAAAGTCCATCCGACCCAAGCACGTCCTGCTGAGCACAATCGCCCCAAGCCCACCTCCCAAGCCCCATCCCCCCTAAGCCCATCCTACCAAGCCCTATCCCACCCAAGCTCATCCCGTCCCGTCCCGTCTCATGCAGCGTACACAGTGACCAGCCACCAGCACACAACAGTACAGGCAACATGGCAACACGTCTCCTGTACTGTCCTGGAGAGGGAGATGTCTTCAGCAGACACACCAGCTCTGCTTCAAGACTCATATCTACAATTGTGATCTTCTTCTGTTGAAGTATCAACCTGTGATTGTAATAAGGTTGTGCTTTACAGTCATTAAGGTAGATATATATCAGCCATAAGATCCGCTAGAGGGAGGAGGAGAGTTCCTCAACGTTGTATGGCCCGTTGGCAATATCCACACCGGACAGTGTCCACACGGGCTTGTCCAATCCTTCCAACATTCTCCTCAACCAAAACTAAATATCTAAGCCGCTTCTTATTCCCCTGAGGTGTCTAGGACCACAAGTCCAAGGGATATACCTTCCAGCAAGGTCTCCCTCCTCACTGTAGGCAGGCAGGGCCTGGGGCACACCATCGCCAGCCTCATATGTCAACGTTATATTGATGTCCTCCGCTCACCCCAGGTCGTAGATCTTCTCTGGTGGAAGGCCGGAGATCCTGGCCCCTCCGGGTGGGGAGTGGGGAGATCGAGGCACCTTCTTTACCTGCTGCTGCTGCTGGGGGTGGTGGTGGGAGATCCAGGCACCTTCTCCTCCTCCTCCTGTTGCCGATACTGCTACATTACGGAACCTCTCCTGCTGAGGGAATGATGACCTCGAGGTACCTGCCCTGCTGAGGGAAAAGGTTGTCTTCATGGTACCTTTCCTCCTGAGGGGAATGGTGACAGAGTATAGAAACCGACAAGAGATATAAACGTACAAATAGACAGACGGTTAGAAAGATAGATAGATAAAAAGGTAGACAGAAAGACAGGCAGATAGATAGATAGATAGACAAATCACTGCGCTGCAGCCACTAAACCTCCTGATACCCAGGCTGTAGTACCTCACTGGTCGTTGGTTGCCTACCACATACAACCTAGAGTAGGAGAGAGAGAGAGAGAGAGAGAGAGAGAGAGAGAGA
>JAUTYZ010285225.1:0-10048 GCA_032273725.1 Panulirus interruptus | reverse complement strand
AACTACGGACAACTGGTGTTTGAGCACCCACCTAATGGTAGAATAATACTGAGAAAATTAGAGAACATATGAAAGAAGATTAATAACTAAATATGCTGTCGCATTCAATTCCATGCGCATTAGAGAAAACCTGCTCCCAGCTTACACTAATTTATGTATATATGTATATGTACGTGTATGTGCGTATATGTATATATATGTGTGTGTGATGGATGTGTCTTTCTTCGTCTGTTTCCTGGTGCTACCTCGCTAACGCGGGAAACAGCGATCAAATGTGAAAAAAAGTTTATGTTCATGTTACACTTATGGTTCATGAAATTTACTGCAAAATATGACAGTATCATATATAATACAATTGTTAAGACAAATAAACTAAGCATAAAATAGAAAATATGAAAACAGTATTCATATTTGGGAAGATAAAACCCCTACAGATGTGAAAACAGCTGCTGACGAGAATAATAATTACAGCACATATATAACACTCCCAGCTTTTGGGAAGTAGACTCTGTAATGTTGATTATGAAGCAGTCTTTGTGATATTGATTATGTTGGGTTCCAGGACAGAGTGAAGGATATGATTATTCCCAACATATTTATTTTATGTGGTGTTTTGAATGTGAACAGAGGGAAACAAATGATTCTTAGAAAGAGATATAGGGAGAAATTGCATTTTGGCGCTACTAAATTTCACATGGTTATTGGTTCCCCAATCTGAAATGCTGCACAGGTCCGAACAAGAAAGAGGACAAGTATAAAAGGGAGGAGCGGAGAAAAAGTAAGGTAAAGTATGTTAAATGGGATCAACATAACATTGAAAAGGGTTAGAAATAGAGGAGAGATCATTGCTGAGAGAAGAAAGTGGGTAGGTGATAGGACAGAACCCCGAGGAACAACAATATTGATAGGATAGGAAGGAAATTCGCTCCATCAACAACTACTATGATGGAAAGGCCGAAAAGGAAACTATACATTAGAGAACATAGAGAAGCAGAGAAACCACAAGAAGGGAGTTTAGAAAGCACAGACTGATGCCACACCCTGTCAAATACTTTGGAGATGTCGAGGGCTACAACAAAAGTCACCAAAATCCCTAAGAGAGGAGGACCAGAGGTGAGTCACACAGGAGTGAAGATCACCAGTAAACGTAGCACAGCGAAATCCATACTGGTGACTTGAAAGATGGGAATGGAATTCTAAGCGTCTGAGAAATTGAGAGTTAAGAGAGTTTCAAAGACTTTGGAGATACAGGTTGTACCTCTTTGATCCGGCAACCTTGGGACCTGGCCATTACCAGACAACAGAAAATGCCGGAAAACAGAAATTGACCCATTTAAAGGCCTTCGGGCTAACTCTCTTACCAGTTACCATCAGCTTGGTTTTATGTGTTCCTGCAGCATTACTGCTGCCAAGAATTGTTACCCTATCTTTGGAATCCTTACCCCCAGATGGAGAATCCTCAATATCTTGGGCAAGAGTTTTTCTTGGCATACGACACCAATACAGGGCAGATTCGTCAGCATTATATACTTGTTCTGGGGCTATAAGAAATTAAGAGAACTGTTACTTAGCTCGGCTGCAGTGTAAAC
Organism: Panulirus interruptus; assembly: GCA_032273725.1. Taxonomy (NCBI): domain Eukaryota; kingdom Metazoa; phylum Arthropoda; class Malacostraca; order Decapoda; family Palinuridae; genus Panulirus; species Panulirus interruptus. Next base: position 8,459 of record JAUTYZ010285225.1, on the reverse strand, counting down.
AGATTTTGGCACCTTAGCGCTGCTAACAGTGCCGCCCTGGCGGCAGATCCACAAACTAATGGCGGCAGATTCAAAACGTGCCAGACCATGGGAGTTGCCGGACCACAGAGAGCCGGATTAGAGAGGTACAACCTGTAGTACAAGTGAGAGCAATGGGGTGATAGTTGGAGGGGCTAGAGCAGTCTCCTTACTTAGAGATGGGCTGCACCATGGCATGCTTCCAAGGGTTTTTAGACAAAGGCAAAATAGGCGAGCTAGGATTGATGCTAACTCAGACACACACTCCCTTAGAACATGAGAAGATATGCCATATGCTTTGTCCACCTGGATCTGAGAGAGAACCTGGAAGACCCTGAATGAGGAGAAAATAGATGGCATAGGTTCAGAGGGAGGAGATGGGGACAGAGGATTAGAATGTGAATCATCCAAAGTTGAGTTACAGGAACACAAGGTGCCAAAAAGAGCAGCTTCATCAGTTGGAGGGTTAACAATAGATTAATCAGGACACAAAAGAGGAGGAAATGTTAGATTATAGACTTTATTGGAGATGCTTTTGGTTAAGGACCAAAAAGCTTTGTCAGTAGAAGGAGTCAAGTCAGCACACTTTCTTTTTATGAAAGTGCGATTAGCAAATGTTTATACTTTCAAAAATTTTGGAAAATAAAGAGTTAATATCAGTTACCGAATCTTTCAAAATATGACCAATAAGATTCCTCTCTTTGATGAAAAACAAGCTTGGTAAAAATGCTCTCTAATATTCACATAATCTGACAAATATCTAAAGGGATAGCCACATCTAGCTCAGTTTCTGCTATTCAAACCTAATGCAGTCTGTCAGCAACAAAGAAAGAGCACCCAGCAACAAAAAATAAGAAATGCTAAACATTGAAGTGAATTTTTTTTTCTTTTTCTTAAAAGCTCTCCCAGAAAGCATATCCTAGATCATTACCAGGAGGAGCAATACTTGACTGCCCAGTATGGGCCTAGATCATTACTAGGAGCAGAAGTACTTGATTGCCCAGGATGGGGATAAGACTTATGAAGCAAAATAATCTGACTGGACTCTTCAATACATCAATTATTTAGACACTTTTGTGATAACCTTCTAACCCATAGTCACACTGCATAAGCCATACCTGTTGCTTGATAAATGTTATACTCTTATAAATGCTATTTCCTACCACACTTAATAGCTCTAATCCATCTAACCTCTTGTCTCCCTATGATCTTGTCCAGTTTTAGTATACCTGATGGCTTATCTCTCCCATTTCTTTCTTTAATCATTTTATGGAATGAAATGCAAGGATTATCTATTCCTTAACCCTTTTTTTCAGCTCTTTTGTTTACTTCCGTTCAACATTTGACTATGCACGTCATGGAAAGATGGTTACTGTCAACCATAAAAATGATTTAGCAAACTGTTTCTTATGCAAATGGAAAAAACCAATTAGCAGTTACAAGTAAATTTTTTTCACATCATTTTTGAAACATGTCACAATTATGCCATTTCCACTTCCACCTTGCACAATAATACGATTCCCTTCAGAATTACCTGTGATAATTAAGCAAAACTTACAAAATCCTACCTTGCACACATAGCAAGAAGTATCAGTGCTGATCTAGCCTCTTCATCTGTAGTCTCTGGCAAAGTTTTTGTAAACCGCTCCCATAAAAGTGTCACACATTCTTTAATGATGTCACCTGAAAGATTAGAGGCAATATGCTTTAATAAATAAGTCTGTCTCTCTATCATTATTGTTCAACTCCCAGTTTAATACGATGGATCAAATACATACAGCCTCTGAGCTCATTCATACACAACTTAAAGATATGCCTAGTGCGTTACAATGAAATAGATTTCCACACTCATAAAAATGCTTCTTACTTATCCACTTTAAAAATAATGAAACATAGACTTCCACATTCATAAAAGTGCTTCTTACTTATTCACTTTACAAACTACGTTGATTGGTCAAGTTAGACCAGTCCATTCATACCACCTCCACACAAAAAGTACAATCACCAAAATTACCATCATACCAGGGCCATATGCATTTCAAAATAACACTACTACTCTGCTGTTTCGGTTGGGGAGGTATTCCTGATTGTGAGATCTACTCATTTCATATCATTTAATGATGGTCTGACAATCATACTGTAAAAGAATATGAAAACAGATGAAATAGAAAAGTTATGGATTACTTAGTTATATATTTATCATTATACCTTCACATATAGATTTGAACTTCAGGGAATCTGTTGCCATGTGTCTTGACTTTGGGAAATGAGTTCCCAATATGGAATCTAACGAATAAAAACAAAATCAGTAATATTATGAAATATATACCATACTGTAATCAAGGCAGACATCTGATACCTTTGAAATACATTGAGGAGATCCAGTTTTTTATCTATCACTATAATATTCTTTTCTTCTTCACTATGCATCTGCTGTATGGAATCTAACAGTTAGGATTCAAGACACAAACGACATGATTCGAAACACACAATCCATCTCAATAACCACAAAGGAATATGATGAATGATGAATCAAATTTATTATGCATAGTTGATATACTTGGTAAAAAAAACTAATACTTAGATGAATTACACATCAAAATGTTGTTTGTCACTGTTCTTGAAAGATGCTCTTTCATTTGAAACACTGATATGACAATTGGAATCTACCTTGACATTTCCTGTCATGGCAGTGTCATTATATGAAAATTTCCCAAGCAACGAACAGGCAGCATCAGCAACCACCCTTAGAGTGGCTCCCCTTCGCTGCTCAGCACGTGAGTAAGATAGCGAAATTGTAGCTGCGATTGCCAATGATTCTTTTACTATGGCCACCAATGTGAGGGACCAACAGAAAATCTGTTGCACACCCAAAACCATCTGAAACAGGCATCCCCATGTACTGAAAGAACATGCTTCTGAACTTGCACCTGTGATTGCTCGTCTGCTCCGTTTTTGTATAAAAACCAGAACTTTTCCTTCTTGGAAGTATGTGTGGCATATTTCATCCCTAAGAAGAGTTAACGTTCTAACCCCTCTAACTATCATCTTGTTGATTTGACTTCTACTATTTCCAAAGTCTTTCAATCCCTTCTCAACTCACATATCCCCAGACATCTTGAATCTCACAGTCTCTGAGAACCAGAATGGCTTTCATAAGGCAAGATCCACTGGTGGTATTCTTTCCTATCTTACTAATCTGGTCATTATCCCTGAAAGATTTTGGGGAATCCTATGTAGTTGCGCTTGATATATCAAAAGCTCTTGACAGGGTTTGTCTTTGGGGTCTCATTTTTAAGCTCCCCTCCCTCAATTGATCCCTTGTATCTAGCTTCCTCGCTGGCTGATCTACCTCCGTAGTTCTTGATGGATCCGCCTCTCCCCCTTTCCCCATTAAAAGCGGTGTGCCTAAAGGTTCTGTCATGTCTCCTACACCTTTTCCCCCTTTTTATCAACGATTTCCTTCCTTCTGCAGATAACAAAAGTAATTATATGCTGATGACTCAAAACTGTATTCCTCCACATTGATCAAATCTGCTCCTTCTTTCACTCGATCTGCATCTTGACATAACGTCCTAAATAAACTCTTTACTTGGACAGGATATCTCAGTAAGGTAGATGAAATATGGTTAAGTACAACGCCTCTACGACTCAGTTTCTGCTATCTCTCTATCAAAAATTCCTCAAAACTTTCCTCTCTTCTTTCATGGATCTGTAATTCCACCTCCTGACTCAATAACCATACTTAGTATTACTGTATCACCTATACTTTCTTGGAAACCTCACATTATGGAAATTGCTAAGTTTGCCTCTCAGAAACTGGTGTCCTGTTTAGATGTCAAAATTTCTTTTCTTTCAAACAGTTGCTCCATTTATGAAGGGTCTTGGGATATGTTGAAACAGTGTTTGTAGCCTTGTACGGATGAGTGATGATCAGAGCACAGACATGAAAGTGTGACTCGTGTTTATCTGGGGAGTGTGGTTTCTGGTGAGTATATGTCTGGTGGGATGGAGTTTAAGACTGAGATGGGAAGGCAGTTGTTCAGTGCTTGTCAGGCTATTTTTATCTGCATGTGTTTGTCAGCACTTTTTTTGTTGTGGGTTGGGGGATCTGTGAGTATATGCTAGTGGAGGGTTAAACAAGGGTAAGCTATCTTTTTCTACTTGGGGATTGGTGATTAGTTATAGAGTGGTTTAGGTGGGAGGGGTCTAGTATTATCACTTAGAATTAAGTGCATATAGGGAGGAACTTTGTTTCATTGTGAAGGTGTTAAGTGTTTGTGGTTGCTAGGCAAACAGTGATTGTTCTGAGTGCACTATTTTGTGTGCTTTGCCATTTTGTTATATATTCTTTTGAAAGAGTGGAAGACCAGGCAGGTGAGCCATAGTTTAGTGTAGTGGATGAATTGTTTGTACAGGATGCTGAGGGATTCTTTTTCTTGTCCAAATCTGGTGCCAGTTAGTGTTTGTGTGTTGCTATGTGTTGATGTTATTAGTATGTGAAGTGAATGTCATGTGTGTGTCATTTATGATGCCTAGTATGGTTGGTGTATTGGTTAGTGGGAGAGACTGTCTATTCAAGGTGACTGGAGGGTGTGAGCTGGATTCATGTATATCAGGGGTTAAAAGCATGCCTGAAGATTTCTGTGGTGATGCAGATATTTTGTTCTGGTTGAGCCACTGTTCCAACTGTGTAATGCAGTGCTGCAAGTTTGATGTCCCTAATGCGGTGTCAGGGAATTGTGACGTGACTGTGAGGTTGTCCGCATAAGAAAGGACCACATTGAAGTTTGCCTGAGGTAATCCGAGGTTGTGTGGGAAGAGACTTAAGAGAGTTGTAGAAAGAATTGCTCCTTAGGGAACTCCACTGAAGAGTCTAAGAGTTTTAGAGGCAAAGCCATTGCGAATAACTCTGGTATGGCAGAAGGCTAAGGAATTAGCCAAACACTCTTTGTCACTGTTGTGGAGGTTGGTGTCTACTGTTTTTTGTCTGAGGATGTGTAGTGGGACAGTGTCAAATGGTTTGTTGATGTCTACTGCCACTATTACTGCAGGAGAGGAGGGAGTTGTGGATGGCTAAAACCATCTAGAACACATTGTAAGAGGTCAGTGTGTAGTGTGGTGGTCAAAGATTTTGGTCTGAAACCATGTTGTGTGGATAAGAGTGGGATGTTTTGTTAGATTCTGTTATGGATCAATATTTCACAGAGTTTGGATACTGATGATAGATGTGACAGAAAAGTAAAAGGAAAAAAATTGGGTGGTTAGGATTTTAGGACAGGCACTGTGTTGGCTAGTTTCCTTATGTTAGGGATTTTGTTGTGTAGCTAGGAGTAGTTGAAGATATCTATGTGTCTGGACTGCAAATGGGCCACAGTGTTTTATGTGAATGTTCAATATGTATTCAGAGACTGTAGCACGAGAGGTTTTAAGCTTTTACTTGCATTGCTTGTATCTATGGGAGTGAAGGATGGGCAGGCAGTTAATTCTGAATGGATTTTGTTTAGATTTTTCATGACTTGGCTTGTGGCTGATTTTTGAGTAGTGTCCCATGAGTATGTTTGTGTGTTCATTGGAAGAAAGTGGCTGGACTGGTGTGATAAGAGTGAATTTTTGTTGACAATTCATCATTAGATATGGATGACAATCTTAAAAATTCTTAAATAAAATGTTAAATTCTAACAATGTGCACCTTCATCTCCAAAGCAATTTAGAAACCAAAGCTAATTCACTTGCAACTGGAAAAGGCAGATAACCATGAGTAATTATTTTAGTTACCACTCCTTCAGCAGAGCCACAACCCTACTGCTCAGGTCATGGCAAGAGGTAATCTCTCATTACTAACCTGAGCTGATAAGTTGACTGATTATCTCCTCCATAGATGTACGCTCTCCCAGCGTAGTTCCAGTGACAAGTGTTGATAAGTTACGTACTATATGCAAGGCCCTTGTTCTAGAAGGGAAAATAAATGCATTAATTCCTTTCTAAAGGATGGTATATCAATAAAAGAATAGAAGATCAGGATATCTCATGAAAAATGAATCAAAATTGAAAAAAGAAGCTATTCTGGAAAGAGGTGAATACGAGTAGATTAGAGGTTTGGATAATGCTAACACCCAAAGATGAAGTTTGTATGAGATGGAGAGAACACTTTAAAGAACTGTCTGGAAGTGAAGATTAAAGGGAAGTGTCTACTGGTAAAGTGGAAATAGAGGTATTGAGAGAGAGAAACAGGTACATGGGATAGGAAGATATTACACGAGAAAGTAGGAAATGCAATAAAGCTCCCAAAAAAATTAAAACTCTGGAAGAGTAGATGGGAGAATGAGCAAAATGGTTAGGAACAAAGGCAAAGTTCCTGTGGAAAGACTCTAGAAAGTGTGTATGGAAACATGGAAAAGTGGTCAAGTCTATGAGGACTAGGCAAAAGCAATAACTGTCCCACTGTATACGTATAGGAAAAGGAAGTAAAAGAGAATGTTAGAATTACTGAGGAATAAGTCTCCTTGGTGTAGTTTATAAGGTGCAAAAAAGATTTGTGAGACCCTTGTTGGAGAAGAACAACACGGGTCTTCGAAGGGAAGAGGGTGTGAATGTAAGACAGAATTTTGTGCTTAGAAAAGTAGTGAAAAAAGTTTTACAGAGAAAGAAGGTATATGGAGGACATTTGGAAAAGGCATATGACATGTATGACAGGAAGACAATTTGGAAAGTTTTGACTTTATGTGATGTTCATGGAAGACTGGTGTATGCTTTTGGAGCTTTTATAATAAAAGCAATGCACTTGTTAGAGTATGTAAGGATATGAAAAAAAATGTGTGAGTGTGACTTGGCTGTATGATGGCACTTTGGTTGTTCAATATTTTTTGTGGATGGGGAAATGTGTAGTTCATAACCAAGGAGAAACATACTGGAAACTGCCACAGATGTTTTATGCAGATGATGCTATTATTAGCTACATAAGAAGATTTGGATAGAGTGGTGGGCTCGTTCAATGATGTGACTAAGAGGATGCTGAAAGTGAATGCAAGTAAAAGTATGATGCTAGTTTTGGAACAGTTTTTAAGATCAGTTTGCTTGGTGAAGAACTGTAAGTTTTAGATGAGTTTAAATATTTGGGAGTGAAGTAAAGTGGGGATGGTGGTGGGAAATCTGAAGTTTAATGTTGAGTCATGCAAGGGAGAAAAACTGCAGATGCACTGAGAACTCTTGTGAACAGGAAAAATGTAAGTGTAGTGTATGCAGGAAGTTTGCACGATGGAGTACTCGTCCCCAAGTGTATGTGTATATAGGTCAGAATGGGTAAAAAATATATGCAGAAGTGATGGATAACCTGAAGAGTATTGCTAGAAATAGGGACATAAATAAAATGGAGAATGAAGATATGAGATTGTTATTTGATGTGAAGAAGTTATCAGAACGGCCCACGGAATGTATGGCAGATTATAAGCTGGTCAACATGGTATACTGCAACAAGAAGAAAGCACAAAGAGGAGAAGCAGACCACAGAAGAGACGAATAGCTGTAGTCATAAATTTGATTAGGGATAGGGAGATTTCACGTGAAGATGTTTCAGGAATGAATGGGGACTAAATTCAATGGATACATTTAGTGTATGAAAATGGTATGAATGGAGACCTTGGTCTTATATGATAAAATACATTAGTGTTTACACTGAAAAAGAAAGCAGCACTTCCTCAATAAACTCAGACTTGGACAGGATATCTCAGTGGGGTAGAAGTAATCTAGTTACGTTTAATATCTCCAAAACCCACTTTCTACTCATCTCTCTATCGAAAACTCCTCACAATTCTCGTCTATCCTTTGACAGTTCTGTAATTCCACCTCTTGACTCAATGAACTTATTTGGTATTACCATAACATCCACCTCAACATGACAGAGTTAAATCATCATCATTCCAGTCGATGTTCCTTTGGTCATTATGTATATGCAGTCCAGAATTTATCGACGATGAGTTTGAGAATATATATATTCTACTGGATCCAAGTTACAGTATCCTAGATCTTTCATTGATAAATCCCTTAAGTTGGAAGAGAAATCATATTATAGAGTTAAACCCAAACCTCCCCTTGATATCAGGAATCTTTTACTTCTGCCTTTTAGTGATAATTTTACATTACTTCCCAGACTGCTTAAATCCTTTATTGTAAAGGTATCCTTCAGCAATAACAATACTATAAAGAATATTTTAATCAAAAACTCACCAGAGAATTCTGCGGGCTGTGTTTACAGAATACCTTGCAAAAACTGTAATGTGTTATATGTTGGGCAGACTGGTAAGGATCTTTATGTTAGACTTAAGCAACATAAATATAGTGAAAGAACAGGACAAGAATCAAATACTTTGTTTAATCATGTTAAAAATTATGACCATTGTATTGACTGGAGTAACGCTAATTCAGTTATTAACTGTAACTCC
>JAUTYZ010285115.1:0-10049 GCA_032273725.1 Panulirus interruptus | reverse complement strand
GACACCCATTCCCTTTGGGAACTCCCTCTAGGGGGTGGCCACGGCAAAAGATTCTCCAGGCTCTTTCGCCATGGCCACCCCCGTGAGGGAGTTCACGGTGGGAATGGGCAACAAAGATATAGAGAGATAGACAGGACAAAGGTGAGTGCTCAAATTACAGAAGTATAAGATTGTTGAGTTTATCTAGTAAGTTGTATGGAAGAGTAGTGATTCAAAGAGTAGTAGCATGCAAAAAGCATCAGATTGAAGAGGAACAATGTGGTTTCAGCAGTGGTGGAGGATGTTTGTTTTGAAGAACGGGCGTGAGAAATACTTAGTGAAACAGAAGATTTGTAGGTGGCATTCATGGACCTGGAGAAAGCATATGACAGGGTTGATAGAGATACTTGTGGAAGGTGTTAAGAATATATGGTGTGGGAGTAAAGCTATAAGAAGCAGTGAGGAGTTTTTACCAAAAGAGTAAGGCACGTTTGTGAGTAGGCAGAGAGGAGGATGAGAGGTTTTAGGTGAAGATAGGTCTGTGGCAGGGGTGTGTGTTTAACTTGTTTATGGATGGGGTGGTGAGGAAGGTAATTGCAAGGGTCCCATGCATGTCTCATCATTACAGATGACCATCGGAAACAATGTTTTTCTAGCAAGTCATCCTCAGGTATATTCAAAATGGGTATGAGACATGGCTTATTGTATATCACAGGATCTAAAGAATATGTGGGGAACCAAGCAACAAGCAAAATACAAACATCATACCAATAATGAAATGATTACATTTCAACAAGGAAACCTTAACCTTTTCACTTCAACAGGGTGCCTAATCAAAAGCAAAAACATAATTCAGTTTCAGTACTACAAGTGATAATTATTATCTTGTTTGGGTTTAATACGTGAATTATGAGAACTCACTTGTCTGAGTCTACAGCCTTCATAAGTTTAATAAAGGCCTCTGTCTTAGGGTCATGATGAAGGACATAATGTCCAGTTGATAAGCCAGAAACAGCAGAAAACACAGAGTACATTGTTGCAAGCGGTTGATGGGGTAAGAAGCCAATATGTGGCTGCTTGCCTTCTTTTAAGACAGCTGCTAAATCCCTTTCTTCTGTCAAAAGGATCTCACCTGAAGTCTCACACACACGTACTGAAAGTATGCACATTACAATGAATAGTTCAATATATAATGATCAATGACCTAATACTCTTTTCCAAAAATATTTGTACAAAGTTCCTAGTGTATGAACGTTTTATAAGTAATTTCTTTGACATGAATTTTGTCTTAGAAATTATATATGCAGACTCATGGGAGGTTCTGTTGCACTTATTAATCAAAACATATCACCAGCTACAAGAAACTGTTTCATTAATCAACCATAAATTCACAACTACATTGGTCCATATCATATCAGAATGAAAATTAAGATTTAAAGCTCTCCTGAATTATGTATCTATCGACAATACATTGGAAAAGTGTGTTAAACACATCAGTAACATGGGGACAGAATGGGAGATAGTCTTAAACTAAAAAGGTGCACAGCAAACATATATTCTTGCTATATTCCATAGCCACTAAACAATAAAGGAATTGAAAGACGATATGAATAAAAAGGTATGAGATAAGCTGAGATATGATGAAATAATATGAAAGATCTGATAATTTCTCGACAAAGAAAAGTAAAAACAAAAAAACATGAAAAAATACAAAATATCCATGATTTTCTGTGTGTGTGAAAAAAATGAAGAGAAACAGGAAAATCATCATGAGTACCTGCTCCAATGCAGGTATTCTTTGAGTATATGGTCATTTCCAAGGTTAATGGATTCCATCTGTAAGTGGTAACACTGTGAGTGAAATGGCTGTATCATCATTAGCAGATGGAAAGGAGTAAAGCATTGTCGAGGACTTTCCCATCCTAAAGGAGTCCATCTGACCTTGCTCACACATGGATCACAGCCTTGAAGTTGCAGAGTCCCTTAAAAGGGGTCCTAGGGTTACACAATAATAAAATTAAGGGACAGAAAAAAGCTTCAGTAAGAATTTATATACTTGTAAAATGAAAGCTCTAATCATGGACAAGTCCTCAACAGCACTCATTTGATGTTTTGCATAAATTTAGTATATCAAACATCCTTGGCAACCCTAATTCATAATGAAGTGAGAAATGTAGCTGATTTTGTCTTTAAACCCTGGTAAGTGCATTTACAGATCATCCTGCAAAAGATTAGGTTTTTAATACTATGACTGTAAGAAACAGGGACTAGTTAGCTCTATTCTTTTGGGGTTTTAATGGGATGTATGCCTTGAATTTAAAATTGTATATCACTCATAAATCTTGGGGCAATAAATGACAAATCTAATAGAAAAGCCCATTGGTAAACAGCAAATCTCAGGCAAGCTTTAATAGGCACCAGTAAATACAAAGAGGTTTCTTAGCTTTCTATGCAGTTATGAAATTTAACACAAGAAAAATTTAGAGTGGAACACAACAGATGCAGGGAAAGAAAGTAATTAGCCTCTTTACATAAGTTGGACAGATGGTCATATTATCTTGTGGCACAATTAACTTTCCAACAAAAGAAAACCTGCTTGGCCATCAGAATTAGGGTAGTTTTCAATGATAATAATCATATATATATGAAGGTGGCAGATCAATATACCTTGAAGAAGTGTGGTATTTGGTCGAACCAGGAGCTGAATCCATTGCTCTGTGATTTCTGATAAAGTGTTGACTTCACATCCAAAATATGCTTGATTTTCTGGTTTTGGATAAACAACGTAAGATTTGGATGTCATCTGCAGAGAGGGAATAAAGGAAGAAAGAATTAATTCTCATTCATGTTTCTTCTCATCTGAAAAACTCACTACATTAACTCTCCACACTGTTAACATGAAACAAATGAACAGAATAAGTTACTGCATGAAATACAATTTTCAGTAAATGGCTTGGTAGCAAATCCTAAATCTTCAAACTTCCTATTCATGACATCTTACTTTTTACCACCTTGGCTCACCTCTTGCAATCTTATGCTCTTCCACTGTTCTTCCACTATGGTTCTGCTACCTAATGCTTTATCAGTCTTATACACTGTCAGTTTTCCCATATCCAGTTTCTGTCCACAAACATACGACCTTCATATGATCCTTCATTACCTTTTCCTTTACCTAATCCATATATCCCCAAAACTTCGTTATCCTTTCCTTCTCTAAAAATACATCTTACACCAGGGACTATGACCATGAAGAACTGAAACCAAAGTAACATATACAGTGGGAGCCCCTCACTGTTATTACAAATTTTATTGTTTGCCAATACTATGGTAAATGAATTTAACCTTTCTAAATGCAAAGCAATGAAGCTTGAACACAGTAAAATGAGCATGGGTTATGGTTATCATCTTTGCTGAAAAGCAAATTACAGGAATCTGTGTTATAGGAATTGGGGGCCTGACATACTACCTGGCAAATACAACACATCTGAACATCCAAATTTTCTGCTGTAGTGTTAACAGGAATGCATCATTCTCAAGTAATCATTTTACCAGAATAAAAAGCTTGCATATAAATTTCTGCTGCCATATGACCTTTACATCAGTAAATTAAAATCACAGGACATCTGTATCTAGCGCGTGTGTGTGTGTGTGTACATACATACATAAGAATAAAGACTTGGTACATATATAAAGGGTCAAGAGATAGGGCAACATGAGTGTGAAACTCTCTCCTCAGAACACACAATTAGTAATCACAGAGCGCAATGATCTTGGAGTGGGTGTTTGAAAGATCAGTGGTACAGAGTACCATTCTTGTATCAGCTTCTATGGAGGAAAGATACTACACCATCACAGCACCACTGTTGTTTACTGATTTCATTATCTTGCTAACAGCAAACCATTCAGCAAACAGTATACATTTGTTCTGATGGAGAAGAGTTTGTGTACTGGAAGCAATACAGTTACTCACACATGTAGCCAGAGCAGCTTTGTCTGCAGAACCTTTAAGAAAGAGGCAGTAGTTTGGTATATAATGAGAGCCTATCATTATAGAACTGGGAGTAATCTCACCAGCATCTCAGTATTGACATTACATCTTCTGTATTGATCCTTCCATGTTATATCTATCAAATATCACAGTTACAGTATCTGTGCCAAAATCCCAATTTTATATCAGTTTCAGTTCCTTCTTCATTTTGTGTGCTGCTAAGTCATCAAACATTCTGAATAGGGAACCATTCACTAAATCACTACCATTCCATCAATGTCATGTGCAATGCGCCCAAGTAATCATAAATACCACCGAAAAAGTTACTGAGGACTGAGATGCACTGTTATTTTTCAAGCTTTCATTCTCAAGTCTATCAACTTCAATCTCTCTATATGCTTGTGTTGGGAATAACAATAGTTTCAAAACTTGCAAAAGACTCAGAACTATTAAATAAATTTACTGGTGCAATTCAGAAATAAAAAATAGGATAAAGATTACTTATCCTTACCTTTTGAGATTTAAACCTTGACAGACCATGAAGATTATGCCGAACTATAATGCGCAAAGGCTGTGAGCTGTTAGGTCGTGAGCTGCTAAAACCCAAAGAAAACAGCTGATAGTGTACATTGATGCCAGACCAAACAGGACAATTTTTTGCCTGGAAGAAAAAAAGCTTCTGTTATCATTTCTATTTACAAATGAAAGATCCTGATTTCCCTTCTAAAACTTATGTATAGCATTTCTATTTGGAACATTAGGTAGACACATTTGGTAGAAGTAGCTGGTAGGAACATTAGGTAGGAGCATTAAGTAGGTAGTAGGTTGGAACATTAGGTAGAAACATTAAGTAAAAGTAGTTGGTAGGAACATCAGGTAAGAGCCTTTGGAAACTACTCTTGAGTTGCCCTCTGCCAGTGGCCTGTCAAGGCTGAGGCACTAAAGTCTATGAAGCAGCACTGGAGTTCACCAATTATGGTGACTCTTTTGCTATGGCCACCCCTTTGAGGGAGATATAAATAGATAAATACTTTTACCTCAAATACTTCCTTATGCTGTCCTTTCATCTAACTTTTATTTATATTTATATTTTCTACCTATTCATGTCAAACATATATTCTTTCAGCAATTAACTGCCTATATAATAATCATTTGCACGTCCAAATCCAGTATACATATTTACCTTTATTAACCATTCCCTTCATAGCCCTGCATCTCCAAATAATTCTATTATCCTTTTACTTAATCTTAAAATGCCAAACTGTTTACACTCATCATTTTGCAATTAAAAAAAAAAATCTACATTTCCTTAACATAGGGGTTCCCAATCTTGGGGTCACCACCCTAAGTGGTGCTGCCAAGCATTTTTCTTGGGGTTGTGAAGCCATCCAGAACTCTTTAAGGCTATCAAAATATATATATTCTAATGTTAAAGTCAGTGGCTCTCCTGTATCTATAAGTTTTAATGTTAAAGTCAGGGCTCTCCTGTATCGGCATATATTTTGATAGCGTTATCAAGCATGAGGTATTCTGCTTTGTTGTTATATTCAGTAGCCACAGTTCCCTGTTACCCTAAATTATTGATTCTAATAAACACTAAATCATAGATGAGCTGTTTTATCTTTGGGTGGGGTTGCAATAACTTTGAAAACTAAAACAGATCTTCAGAGAAGAAAGGTGGGAACTATAAAATGTAAGTTTTAAAATTTATGAAAATTTTCTCTTTGAGGTGGTGTTCTGCAAGCATGAGAAGTTCTCTCTGAGAATATCAAGGTTAAGATCTTCTAATCCACTGACTGTCTATTGAGGAAAGCTGGCTTTCTCCACCCATCACTCTTATCAAACTAGACAGCGGCCTGCTTGCTCATTCCAGGCCTACCCTCGGCCAATGAGAGACCATCACATGGATGACATCACTAACCCTCTGGCTCTAAGCCGCAGAAAGCTCACTCTCTGCAGGTCGCAGACATAAATACAAAATTGGTCACAGCTAGTACAGAGAAAAGTTTTTAAAAAAAATAAAAAGAGGTGGGAAGACAGAGTAGGGTAAAGAGACTAGGAAAAAATGCCTTCAGGAAACTGCCTCATAGAGAAAAGCTTTCCAAATTTCAGAACCTACATATCTCTCTTTTGCTGTTTGTCCTGCAGGCATGAGAGCATCTCCATATGCAGGAGAAGGGTTTAGAGAAAGAAGAAGACTAAACCCAAAGGATAATAGGTACCTTTCATGGTGAATCATGGGTACATGAGGAGTGCGCATTGCTGAAGAAGTCCCTAGCACCAAGGCCATGTGTCCCACTTGAGGCTCTGCACTTTCAGTCTTTTAAAAAAATTCCTCCCTGAGCAATCATTTGCTCCCTAGAAACCACAAACATTCAACAACTACACTATGAAAGTGATCCTACTATTACTAAACCACCTCAATATGCTCGGCACTCAACTTTTTAGAAAAGCACTATACCCCTAACAACCAAACCTCTTCATAACTAACCTTGAATCCACAATTAGAACTTAAAAGCTATACTTTTCCTGATACTTCAACACCCTATACTCACAGTTCTCCCCAACTTCCAACAAACATAACACTAACAAAATATATATATACCACAATGGCCTGACAAGCACTAAACAACGGCCTTCCTAAACTAGTCATAAACACCATCCCACCAGACATATACACATTAGAAACCACACTCCCCAGACATACAAGAGTTACACTTTACCATTTATGTTCTGGACATCACCCACCCCTACAACACTACAAACACCGATACAACATATCTCAAGACCCTTCAGCTGAAGCTATGCTAAAGCTAGATCATTCAACTTTTATTTCCTTGTTTAGACAAACCTTACCCAAGGCTTTAGCTACTTAAAACAATTTGCCTCAAGATTCTTGCGGGCCCATTTTCAGAGCCTGCACATGTGAACTCTTCACAGTCTGGTCAAGAGCATGGGTAGAGATGTTCTGACAGGTCATCAGGTATGTATGGCACAAAACGGTTTGATACCATTTGTTGGCTGGTTTAGTCATATGACAGTGGTTTACTTACACTGTATAATCTACCACTAACCATTGGTATGTGGTCATTAGTAATAATAGAGCCAATATACTTAACTAAATGGGACATTTTTTTGTATGACATGTCAACTAATGTAACCTGAACAATGGCAGAGAGCTTGGTGTATCCTCAGCATAACATCTGGCGTTGAAAATAAAATCTTATGCTACAAACCTGAGTATGTTCTTGCCAGTCTGTATGGAGTGTGTTTGACCAAGGTCTTTGAAAACTGACAAACTGGGATGCTTCCTTTTTCTCTAATTTCGTGGGAGAACCTACCACCTGTGTGGGTTTCAAAAAAGAATCTTGCATGTCAAGCAGACTCTCTAAGACACCGCCACAGTCAGAGTCTGAGGGTCTTACATCTTGTGGTTTATTAATAATATTAAGAGGTGGAAGATCTGGTTTTATATTACTGGTACTTTTTTCACTTTCGGACAGGGTCACGTTTTGAGATTTATCATTGCTACATGTCACTACTTTCTTCAATGGGCTGGTTGTCTTAGACTTTCCTGGTGAACCAGTCCCGTGTCCAGTCTTCAATGCTTTGTTTTTCTTTGATTTCAGTGATTTAGTATCATCACTACAGGAATTGAGGTCCTTGTGCAATCTTTTTTCTCGTCTTTTAGGTTTTTTCTGTTCTTTACTTTCTTCAGTTAACAAATCAGTAGAGTTTTCCACAGTTGAATTAATTTGTTTTTCTTTATTACAATGTTCTTTGTTTTGTTCTATTTCTCCCTTCTTCTTCTTTGGTGTTTTAGATATCTTAGAAGAACTATTTAGGTCAAACCCAAAGATGTCATGATCAGCTGTTGAAGTGAAGTCAAGAAAATCATCATCATATTCTGCCTGCTCTTTGTCGTCTCCTATCATGGTATCACCACCTTCTGTATCCAGCTTTTCATATCTGAAGACCACAGGAGATTTCATCCTGAAACAAATATACCAAATTAACAACAAATGCATTTATCCACTTCTATACAATCATCTATTTCCACTCTAAAATTATGGGAATACCTGCATAATTCAATGATCCAATGCCTTCTGATGCATTTGCTAACTGAGTTTTGAACTCTGATTTGGTGAACGAGCCTTAAATACTTCTGATGGCCAAATGCTCTACCACTACTTGTAATTACCTATTTGTGATTACCAAACTGTACAGTGAAGGGAAGTTCTACAGTTAAGGAGCTGAGACCACCATGTCAAAGTGTAACAAAGTGCTCTACTTCCCTCAGGAATCATACTTGAGAAATCTTCATCCTAACCTGATGCTTCTTATGACACTAAAGTAATATGGGATTTCTATGAAGCTATGCCTCCAGATGTCTCAAGTGCTCTAACAGGAGGAGGCAGTCTGCAAGGATGAATAAACAAAAGAAAAACAAATCTTTAGATATAATTTCTGAGTACATATCTCACCTGAAATAAGCAAATCGTCTAATCTCTGTCAATGATGCCAGAGCAGATTTCTTGTAAAATAGTTGCTTCTTTTCCAAAGGGGTCCATATTTTCTTTGGCATTGGCTTGTCAATGAAAACAACTCTGTGGCTACTTTCCTTTCCATCAACATCTGTTGAAAAAATTTACAATATAACTATGGGAGGAAAAAACATACCTTATAAATAACCAGTGTACAAATATTATGGAATATCTACATATAGGTAGTAATGGATAAAAATGCAAATGGACTAGTAGTAAATGGTAAAGGTATTCAAGGATCCAATTACATAAAATGCGCCTGATATTGTTGGAGTTATGGAGACAAAACATACTTGAAGGATAAAATCTCACTTGTACTGTCCATAGGAACAGATGGTAGCAAGGAGGGGAAGAGGAGACATGGGAGGGTGTGAACTGCCTCATAAACGTGTCACTAATTTTCCTTTCCAACCCTTAAAGCTCACCCTTTTCAAGTTGTTTGAAAGTTTTTGATTAGACTAGCCCCAAGGCACAAATAAGATTCAAAAGTACATGGAAGAATTCTGGGAATGGATTGTTCTGCAGGAAGAATCCCAAGGCCATAGGGTAAATCTGCAACATCTAAACTTAGTCACCATTTGACTAAGGTGGAAGAAGGATGCCTTGCTAAAATGTTCTTTAAAGAGGTTTCTTACAATTAATGATTCTTACTTAGGAAACAACTGAGTTTGTGGAATCTGCAAGCACCAGAACCAATGGTTATTCTTTGTTTGTGAACATGAGAAGGATACCTAAAAGCCTAAACTGAGTACAGAATTAGATATTTAGCTTCCTTATAGTTCTTTTAAACCATATTCATTAAGATTTTTGTCTTAAATTTCTCCAATACTTTTATTTCTTACATTATCAACATATACAGGTGAAACAAAATTCACTTTGTCTCCTATTTATAGCATCATGGAAGTATATATATCATGGTACTACTGTAATTGTAGGTGTCACAAATTGAAATAGGTCTCCTCTCCATTAGGTGACTTTGTCAACAGGAAAAAAATGTGTACACCTGGTTGTTGGCAGGAGGCAAGTCTATGATGCCAGTCTGGTAGTGGTTGCTGACTGGCAAATGGTGGGCCTGAAATGAACAACTGCTGCAGATACAATAAAGGTTATTTGCATAGGGTGAGCATAGACTGGTGTCTCTTCACCAAAATATTGGAGATGGAAGGATGGAGTGAGGAAAATTTTCAGTGTTCAGGGCCTGAACACATAGGAGGGTGAAACATGTGCAGGGGATAGAGTGAATCGGAATGATGTAGTATACTGGGTTCAACGTGCTCTCAATGGATTGAACCAGAGCATGTGAAGCAGCTGAGATAAACCTTGGAAAGGTCTATGGGACCTGACTGCACATGACAGCTAGAGAATGGATGTGAGCGAATGCAGTCTTTCTTTGTCTGTTCCTGGTGCTACCTTGCTAACATGGGAAACATCGACTAAGTATGAAAAAAATAGGTTGAATCCTGACCCATGCATTCACATGGAATTTTTCATTCTTGCAGGACAGAGTACAGAGAGAAGAAAAATTCAGAAAGTTCAAA
>JAUTYZ010284894.1:0-10050 GCA_032273725.1 Panulirus interruptus | reverse complement strand
ACACTGGGAAAAGCATGCCCCAGTCATGGCCATCCTGGATGGCAGGTAAGATGGTATGAATCAGGAGAGAGAATGCCGTGGAAATAATTTGAGCGCCATTGTCGTCTGTTCACCCAGCTCTTAAAGGTGGAAGGTGGAAGGTGGAAGGTGGAAGGTGGAAGGTGGAAGGTGGAAGATAAATCCACAGCCTCTGTATAAGGAAAGGAATTATCACAATGATCAATCCTCGTGTGACTGGTCCTACGCAGAAGCTATGGGAAGCAGCAACCAGACGAGTGACACGGGTCCAGTTTATAGAAAGCGGAACGATTAGACAGCTCACGAGGGAAGTGACCGAAATAATACCTGTATGATAGAGAGAGGGGAGCAACACCTCGGCGGAGAGAAAGTGGTGGTTGAAAAGAAGTGATAACAGGAAAGTTACTAAGGCTGAAGGCTTTTGATTCTTCTGGCGAACAGAGGAGTGCAAGACGATCCAGATGAGCAGTACCCCAGGAACGATAATTACGGTACCTATACAACACTCCCAGCTCTTGAGATGTTGATTATGTGGGGTTTCCAAGAGAGAGTGGAGGCTATGGTAATGCCTGACGTTTCCATATCATTGTGGGGCTGAACTGTGATGTTTTAGAATTTAGCGGTAGGAAATCATCGAGATTTACGAGGAGTTATAGGCAGAAGTTGATGTTTTGTTCTGCTAAATTCAACAAGGTTAATGCTTCCCCATTCCATGGTGCGACACTGATCCGAATTAAGAGAACAGATACGTCCAGTGCGAGATAAAGAAAGAGCATCAGTGAGGGGGGGAGAAAGAGAGAGAGAAAGGGAGAGAGTTGAAGCCTGTAGAGCGGAGTCGTCAGTGTAAGAGTGAATGGCGGTTGGAAGTAGATAGAAGACCTTCTGTGGAGAGAAGAAAGAAGGTAAGCAACAAGACAGAACCCCGGCTGACACCGCTGTAGGTAAGGTAAGAGAGTGACGTCGATCCATCACCAATGACCGAAAAGACAACCTTGCTTTAGAGGTGCAACAGAGAGCAACACAAAAGCCTAAAATAAGTAAAGGTTTGTGTCCCATTCTGCCAAATGCAGAGATGTTGAGGATTACGACAAAAGATTCGTCAAAATTCCTGAAAGAAAGGCAACCACGGGTGAGTCACAGTGCACAAAGGATCGCCAGTCAACCTTGCCCTTCGAGAGCCGTACTGGACTGGTGACCTGAAGGAAAGGAATGGAATTCTGTTTAAAAACGTGAGTTAAGGAGACAACAGACGTGAGAGCAATACTGTGATGGTAAGAAAGGTTAGAAAAGTCTTTCTTCCCAGGGATGGGTTGCACCGAGGTATATTCCCATGAGGGAAAATGTTGGGTGTTTTGACGGACTAAACCTATTGGTGGGCAAGGATCGGAGCCAGGTCGGAGGCACACTGCTTTGGGACAGGAGGAGGTATGCCATCCGGTCCGTACGCCTTGTTCACCTGTAGAAGTGAGAGATATCGGAAGACGTGGCGCCAGGAAAATATGGAAAAGTCATAGCTTCGTTTGGGGGAGGTGAAGAGGAAGGAGGAGAAATGGAATCTTCCAAACTGGAGTTAGAGGAGAAAAAGATGCCGGAAAGTGCGGCTTTATCAGCTGAGGAGACAACTGTAGCTTGGTCGGGTCGGTAAAGAGGAGGAAAGGTTGAATTACAAAAGTTGTTGGAGATGTTTTTGGTAATAGTTGAAGAGGAAGTTAAATCAACATATTTCCTTCTCATGAAAGTGTGTTCAAATGTACGAATAAAAGCTTTGCAAAGATTCCCCAGCAAAACTGAAGACAGAAAGAGGTTCAGGAGAAAGTTGCGTGGCCTGATGTACTCTGTTCCTAATGGAACAATCGTTAGAGCACGAAGATCAAACCACGACGAAGGGGATAAGGCTTTAGTACGAGGATGTAAGACTACGTCTCAGGGAAGATGACCTCTGTTATACGGTCAGCACAACAGGAGGTTTTCCGGCCGGCAAGCAGTGCTGATATCACGGAAAGCTGGTATATAAGCTGCTCAAAGAAGACCATTAAGCTTTCTCAAAGTGCTCGAGCTGACGTTGTGAGGGGTGTGGAGGGATAGGATGAGAATATGCCCAGTTGGAGATAACAAAGATATCATCATGATCAGAGGGCCGTTGGGGAACAGTAAGAGGGTTCGGAGATTAAAGGAAAAGGTCGAGTGTGTCAGAAGAGCAGTTGTGGCAATCAGGAACTCGTGTCTGGGTGTCTGATTAGTTGTTCCAGATTGTTAAAGAGAGGAAAAGAAAGGGCTTCTTTTCTACCGGGATCTTCTCTAGTTAACCAAGCCAATCTCTGTGGTGTATTTTTAAAATCTCGTTGGGATTCTACGGCGCGTTCACATTCATCCTTTGGGAACTCTGGACTCTGCATTCGAAGGAAAGGCACAGGGGATGATTGGTAGGAGATCTGAAGAGGACGAGAGGAGTAACAACTGGAGAAAGATGCTTGGTGGTACGTAACACCGGAGAAGTAACCCACATCAACATAGCTTTATAAACAACATTCGGAGACGTACTTACCACATCAGGAATTAAGATGGGACACATCGTATGAATGAGATGAAAACACGGAACGAAAACAGCATAGTATAGGAGATCCCATGCAGCGGATGTGAGGGGAATTGTTACGGAGAGACTGGTCGGGCACTACAGGTAAGGCCACGGAAGCACAGAGCTGGCGTCAGACACCACTCCACCACCAGTGATACCTGTCGACCAGGAGGGAGACTTACTAAGATGGAAGGATGCAAAAATCCACACCGGGGAGTAGGCTAGAAGACAATGAAGGCATTGGAAGCAGCCCATATAGCAGTTAAAAGAAACAGTAACACCAAAGCAGGCAGCCCCACCTGGGCTGAAGCGGCAGTAGGAATGGTGCTCATGTGACTGACCAGTTGACGGCTTCCGAGTGATAGTACCGGACCGGTCAGGCAGCGACGTTTCTCAGCGTCCAGTTCCTTGATGCACTCGAATTGTGTCTTTTTTAATGGTAGCCGAGACAGCAGGGGCAACTAAAGCCCTAATTAAAGTCATCTCATTAACGATATATATATATACCCTAGCCTGAGCCAGGTACCCATTATATCGACCAACCCCTAGGGGTGGATGAACAGCTGGGTTGACTGTGGACCGACTGCCGCAACCAGGATTCGAACCTATGCGCTCGACCCTGGGCGGCCCGTGAATGCGTCTGTATTTTCGATCACGTTCAGTGGCTTCAATTCAGAATTTCTGGTCACTAGAGACAAAATAAAAAAAAAATCGTACAATCTAAAAGTGAGTTCAGATTTCTATAGCCATATTACATCTTTAAAGTTTATTTTTTTTTGTGCTATATACCGAAGTTTACGTATTTCTATAGCGACAGCCACGCTGTAAGAGTGTATAAATCACTGGTCACTTCCTGCCAATACAGAGCGTGTCAATGTTCCGCAGAAAAGTTACCTATCTTTTTCTTTTTCTAATGGCTCTTCCACGTTCCATAAAACTGTAGACAGTATGACAGCATTGCTTGAGCTTTAGAAGCAACGAATTCTATGGTCCGGATTTTGCCTACCACGGTGAAAATGGAAGAGAGAACTGCGAGAGATGTAAAGGTAATTTAGACATCGTGAGCTGGAGGAAGGACAGAAATAAGAAGAGAAGAAAACAAAAAGCTTTGACTTGAAGTTCATGTATATTTCGTGTCTCCTGTATTGTGGGGTCTTCTCCCGTAAAGTGGGCCTTCTTCTGTACCGTAGGTCTTCT
Source organism: Panulirus interruptus (assembly GCA_032273725.1). Lineage (NCBI taxonomy): Eukaryota > Metazoa > Arthropoda > Malacostraca > Decapoda > Palinuridae > Panulirus > Panulirus interruptus. Next base: position 6,260 of record JAUTYZ010284894.1, on the reverse strand, counting down.
CTTGTACCCTGGGTTCTTCCCCTGTATCACTAGGGGCTTCCTCTGCATCGTGTGGGTCTTCCCGTGTAACATGGCTCTTCTGTACCGTAGGTCTTACCCTGTATCGTAGGGGTCTTCCCTGTATAGTGGGGTCTTCCCTGTATCATGGGGTCTTCCCATGTATCGTGGATTTTTTCCCTGTGTCGTAGGGTCTTTCCCTGTACCATGGGGTCTTCCCCTGTACCTTAGGTCGTCCCTGGTACCGTGGTATCTTCAAGCTACTGTGCATATATGCCTGAAGCTTTCACCAGCTGCTGAGAGCCGTGGAGAGTCCGAATTATTCAAATCACACGTAGCATCATGGCTCTCAGTACGAGAGAATATGAGCTTCGTGTCCATTTGTGCAGAGACCTTCTCACGACTAGAGAATTGTTTATCGAGGATTAAAGTCGAGAACGGGGGGGAGGGGGGCTTCGAGAACCAACAGAGAAAATGTGAAACAGAGAACGGGTTAACCTGAGTTAATTTATTTAGCCGAATATCATTTTTTTTAGTTCCCTGTTTAAGTGGCTTACTCAAAATATATTACGCCGCTGAAATTTACAGCGTGGATGAGTCTGTAAATGCTAAAATTTCTGCATGTTTTTTTTTTCTCTTACAATTTACCGGACTAATGCTTGTTAATTTATTTTGATGTTCTTTTCTGTTGCTCTCGCTGTGAAATTTATCATTATGCAAAATCAAGAACAGGTGTTTGTACAGTGATGTTTGACTCCAAACTAGAATGGTGAAGTATATAAACTTTCTGTGTGTGTGAAGAGTGTAAAGCTCCCTCACAATTTATGCAAATGAATCATGGGAAAAAACGGACACACACACACACACACACACATACATAGATTCATAAAAAAAAATCATCTCAGTCAATGTCGATCTTGGCACATTCTTATTATAAATGTGTTGAGTGATGACACTGTAAGTGATAGCTCAAAGTGGGCTGAGGTCCACATGGGCCTAGACAGATGGAATCCCTCAGTTTTATTAAACTGATATAAAGAGCGTAAAAGCAGAGATAATATTTGTGAACTTCACATCTACGATGCCAAAAATGATGTCTGTCGACAACTTGAGGCTAAATATTTATCAACATTCTTAGGGTCCCCTCTCAAACTTTCAATATCAAGTAGCCTTTTAAACCTTAGTAAGTGCCAGCATTCACCATTTCCTTGCTTAGTCCATTCCAACCATCCACCACCCTTACACTAAAGCTATACTTCTTAACACCCTTACTAACTGGCTTCTTGCAAAGCCTCTTGTCATGGCCTAGTAACTCTAGTACAATGGCTTTGAGTATAACATTAGAATAATGTATACCATTTTACCAACCATGACATCCAATTTTGAGAATCCATGGTTTTCCATGGCACTACCAAAATTTTATCCATGCATGGGATGAATGTCTTGTGGCTGCAGGCTCCTTGTGGCCCAACCTGGCAGACCACCAGTTCAAGGGAGAGGTAGGAAGACTGTCACAGGCAAATGCCGTTGCTAAGGCGAGCATCAAGGAAGCCTTTTGTGTGACATAAGTGGTTGGCTGCTTTGTGGGAGTAGGGAGATGCACCATCACTGTTGTTATACTGCCGTCATATTATTACTATACAGTTTCGAATATCATTTTTTTGAGCATTTATAGAATAATCATGTTGTTTTTAAAGTAAAAAAAACATTCTTATAGTTAACAAGGATGTGTGCGTTATGAGGTTTGAAGTATGCATCTCAGGGGGTCACTCACACAAACTACCCATTTCCCATAAGCCTTGTACCATGCCAACCACAGTTCTGCCAATATGGGGTCTCCTAGGGACGTATCTCAAATGGTTAACAAGGGACTTTTGTATAAGCTTTAAATTATCCCTTCTGTAAAGTTTTCCAGACCTTTTTTATTGTGTCTTAGATTTTCCTCCAAAAACCACTCCTTGATCTCTCCATTCTTAATTTTTTCCTATTATTTTCACTTGTTCAATTTCTCTTCTTGCTACTAAATAACTCAATTCAGTCTCTGGAGCTCTATATTGTTGTTATTTTTCTAGCTTTTTTGTTCTATTCTGCCTCTTTTATTTCTTTTATTCACCAAGGAGAATGTCCTTAGCCTCCTATATTTCTTTAATACACCAAGGAGAATGTTTCTCCTTCATTCCACATATCCATTTGCTTTACAGATATTTTAAAGTTTTCCAGTCCCCTAGCTCTTCATATCCCCTCCCTTCCGCTTTTTTGTATATTTCTCCCTCGTCTTTTTGGGTTTCAGTTCTATATATTTTTCTTTACTTTTCCAACTGTGGTCAAATTTTGGGTACAATCACATCTGCCACTGCTAATCTATGGTCAGTAACCAAAGACAGACCTGGTATAACTAACAGTTTTAAGATAATCAATTATTGATTTTTGACGGAATTTCTCCATGTTATTATTCCATCTATATCTCTTTTACAGTTTTCTCTATGTTTGAAATAACATTTCATGTTCTTTGAACCATTTCTAATAGAGAAACCAATTATCTCTCTATCTTTATATTTCTGTTTTCTTCGCCAAATAGTCCAATCATAATTTCTATCTCATCTCGTTTCTTTCTGACTCTTGCATTAAAGTCTTCTTTTGATACAGCTACTTGCTTTTCTGCCAAACTATAACGAGTATCCAACATTTCCATGAACTTCAGCTTTTCTTTCCCTGAGCATCCCTATTGTGGTGCATGTCCAGTATCTAATGAATATACTTCTTATTTCTTATCGTTTGGGTACACTTTACTTATTCTTCACTTATCAGTTTCACCTACTACATATATGGTTAAAGTCATACGCAACACCTTGCATCCTGTTTCCTTCCTCAACTCCAATATACATCAACAGAAAACTGCCACTCAGTTCCCTCCCCCAATCTCTTTCTCTATGTCATGTGTCTGACAAGCCCAGGATGTCAATCTTCCTCATCAGATCTTGAATTTCCTCCTTCTTGTCTCTATAAGAAACAGTGTTTATAGTTCCACATCTAATTTTGAGTTTATCCTTCTTCTTAGTATTAGTATGTTACCAGCATTGTTACAGAAATTCCCTAGCCATATATATATCACCCCAAGGAGGGTTCTTCTTACAAACAAAACTTTCATATCATGGGAAACACAGATCACTAAAGAGCCAAAAGAGGGAAAGATGCCATCATTTTTTGTGATATTAATAAAAATTTCTGTTAAGGCCTTAAGGGGACCTTTAGAATAAAATTGGGAGAGAGCCTATTTAGAACTGCCTCTGTGCCCAAATCAAATCCACTTCTGAATATGAAACAAAATCAATAATACACACATTATTACATATTTGTAATATTCTTCATATTCTACTATTATTTCTCATACAATACACCAATCAAGAAATGATATGAGAAAATCACCAAAGCTCATCATATCAACCTCAGTCGAATTCATGAAAAAGTACTGAAATGTGTTTGTTTTACTATGAAAATTTAATTGAATTAATTTCTAGATCTAAGTATAAAAGAAGTTTGCAGTTCCCTATATACATATTGGGATTCAAAATCCAATTTGAATCTATTTCTAGATCCAAAGGTAAGAAAAGTTTTCAGTATCCCACATACATACTGGGATTCAATAACCAATTTGATTTACTTACGTTCAGAGCCTGGTTGACCGGAATAAAGAATGTGTTCTTCCCACTGATGTTGAAAACATCAAGGAGATCCAAGGCAGAAATGCGTCTCTCAAACTCTCTGAAAAATATAATATAAACAAAATCAACCTAAATCGATAAAAAAAAAAATCACTAGGAAGTCAGATCTCCAGAAAAGTATACTAGTTATTATACAAGTACCAGACATGTGTATATACTCTACTTCCCTGTCCCAAAAACCCCATCTCTGAAGCTTCAGTAGTGCAGAATAAGCTGGTCATGTCAACTGGGCAGGACCATCAGTCAAAAAATGTGGTGGTGGTGGTGTATGTGTGTGTGAGGTTAGTGCAAGACAGTTAAAAAGTAGATGTTCAGTGTCTTCAATAAAAAAGCTACATCATGGGCATGACAGGTCCTGTGATATGTTGAATCAGCATTTGTGGTGTTGTAGAGATAGTTGGTGTACACAATATACATGATAGTGTCACTCGTACATGCCTCGGGAGTGAAGAAAATCATCTGCAATAATATATTTAAAGTTCAATATTTCATGGTCTCTAGGTTTTAAGTGACTCTTTCACATCATGCATACTAATGGCATATAATCACATGTAATTAGTTTAAATTACCCATTTCTTTATTGACTGAGTAATGTTGCATACAATCATGCATCATTATGAAAGACTTAATAGCCAATATTAACCTCTTATCAAAATTTTTCATTACAGAAGTCAAAATATAATTCTCCTGGCCCTATACACCTTTCATCCTTTTACTTTCCCCTTGTGTACTGAGCCTGAAGCAATCTTAAATCATTTCATAAATTATCTTTCTGAACAATCCAATGGTTTCTAATAAATAATTTGATAGTTAATACTACATGTAGAATTTTACAAGACATATCCTAGGTACTGCTGAATAGCATTCCAAGCTTAAAATATGTTATGGTCACCATTGAAATATGTGAGGAACACTGCATGCAATATGGAACCCTTTGCATGCACTATCTACCTTAAACTTATGATACAACACAGTTGTCAACACTCACCTTTCCTTCAATATCAACAATGCTTTCCTTGGTCATATTGCACACAAATTTGATCATCTGCTTGGACACTTTTTCACCAACTGCTACAACACACTGAACAGTATGCTCTCGGCTTCGCAGCACAAAGAAAGCTTGCTTCCCTAAAACAAATTTTATCAATTATGAATTCTTCTACAGTTCAGTTGTTCTGATCATGTATGAAAATTGGTTCTAATCCCATCTACACATATATAATTTTACTGGTTACATTTGCATATTGGTGTCACAACCTGTGATACTATTCAGCTGTATGCCCAATACTCGTTTCATATCAATCACTCATGCCAACATATAATCTCTCACAAGCAATGCTTCCATTGTAGAAGCTTTGAAGAGCATTCAATCTTCCATGCAAATCAGACTCGGAACTCCTTAAAGTCTCTCTCCTCACTCAACCTTACACAATTTTATTCAATAATGCAACATGTAACTTCCTGTTTCTCCTTTAAGAGCTTTCTTTAGTACCAACTGAAGTTAAACAATTATGAGACACATTCCTTCCTCCTTTCCTCTATCATACTATCCTTGTAGGTAGTAAGTGGCAGGCAGCCACTGAGCAAAGAAAGTACAGTATTACCAGTAGAGTACTACCTGCCGAGGTACTGGGAACACTTTGTGATGGCTATGCAGTGAGCCATCACTTTGGTGGGTGTCATGTCTCATTCCTTTGAAACAAGCTGCTCTCTTTTCTTTCTGCATCACCCACATATGGGCTGTTGGCATTCAGTTCACAAACATACAATCTCTCCATCTCAAACATAAAGCTTGACAACACGAAACTCACACGACTCGATCTTCATAGCTCTAGATTCTCCTGTGGTGAATTCTACGTGCTAGCCCACCTTTTGTCAAAATCTCATCACAAATACAAAGTTGTAATACACCAACAAGTGATGCAGTAATACTTTCAGCCTGATCAATTACAACTTACTAATTCAGCCAAAAAAACATATCTGTCATTTGCGCTTTATATTTTTTTTTACTCCCTTTACCTTCATATAAATCACTACGACCCCACGTGTCGTAGAAGGCGACTAAAGGGGGTGGGAGCGGGTGGCTGGAAACCCTCCCCTTCTTGTATTTCAATTTCTTAACAAGGAAACAGAAGAAGGAGTCAAGCGGAGAGTGCTCATCCTCCTCGAAGGCTCAGATTTGGGTGTCTGAATGTGTGTGGCTGTAACCAACATGAGAAGAAAGGAGAGATAGGTAGTATGTTTGAGGAAGAAAACCTGGATGTACTGACTCTGAGTGAAACGAAGCTCACGAGTAAAGGGGAAGAACGGTTTGGAAACGTCTTGGGAGTAAAGTCAGGGGTTGGTGTGAGGACAAGAGCCAAGGAAGGAGTAGCACTACTCCTGAAGCAGGAGTTGTGGGAGTGTGTGACAGAGTAAATTCTAGAATGATGTGGGTAAAACTGAAAGTGGATGGCGAGAGATGGGTGCTTATGCACCTGGTCATGAGAAGAAAGATCATGAGAGGCAAGTATTTTGGGAGCAGCTGAGTGAGTGTGTCAG
>JAUTYZ010284783.1:0-10051 GCA_032273725.1 Panulirus interruptus | reverse complement strand
TATATTTATCAAAACAAACTTAAGAATACACATATTGTTCTTTCAGCAGCATTAAGCCTTTAATTGAAGTGAAACCACGTATCTCTCTGGTTTATAAGACAACTTGCGACTCAACAAAGAAAGGCTCAGTGCCGCTGAGGTGGTGGACAAGACAGTGTGGTGGGGGTTGGCTAACCGGTGTAGGCTTCCTCGTGTTTGGCTCGGGCGGCGGGCGACAGCTGCTCCTGACTGTCGTTCCGATGGTTCTGTAGCTCGGCCAGCGAGCGGCCGTAGGTAGGCGCCCCGCTGCCTCCCCTCTGGCCCTCACCTGCGGCGGCCGCAGCGTCGCCCTTCATGAACCGGGCGCGGCTGCGCAGGGAAGCCGAAGAGAGAAGAAGAGTAGTAGTAGTAGAAGTAGTAATGGTAGTAGCAACAGCAGCAGTAGTAGTAGAAGTAGTAGTGGTAGTAGCAACAGGAGCAGTAGTAGTAGTAGTAGTAGTAGAAGTTACTTAATTTCATATAGTCATTTACAGCTGGTACTCACACATAGCATCATAGACCTGGAACCTAAGATGACTAACTTACCGTAACGGAGAGGACGATGTTGGGACGACTTACCCTCTCGAGATGAGGAGACCGACGCACAGCAGGAGGGCCAGTGTGCAGGCCACGCCGGACACCACAGGGGCCAGCACGTGTGGGTCCAGGTACAGGGGGGACCCCGTCGCCTCCACAACCTCCACCACCGACTCCGGCGCCAGGGTGGCTGCATAGGTGGAGTAAATGATCGTATTAGCTCCACTAGCACGACCGTACGACCCTTGAACACGACGGAACGACTCCTGAACACGACGGTACGACCCCTGAACACGACTGACTCCTCGACATATACAATGCGATCGTTTGGTATGGTGACCTAGCCTTTGGCCTGACCTACCCTTTAGGGTCAGATCCAAAGGCCATGCCATTATTACCCAAAGGGTCGTAACGTCGTGCTTAAGGATCGTGCTGTCGTGCTCAGGGATCGAACCAACGTCCCCAAGAGTGTTGATTTCAACATTATATCACTATAACATTCTTGTATATCATATAAATGACATGCGTAGCCTTTGATATGACTCTGATCGCTTTACCGCCATGTGTAAATCAATTATCAAACACCTGCAAAATAGTGATGGAAAAATCATCCACCATTTCTGCCTATTGCTGTGGCTGTCATTTTCCTTTTGAAAAGTGAATGGTCATGCCTAATATGGCCCTGGATCATGTCAAAGGTCACCACCACCAGCACACCCAGTGGTTATAACGTCCAGTTCAGTGTTTCAAAGGGGTTAGTATCCACATTAGAATCTGTGGACAGACGCAACCTGTAAACCTGATGTCTCCCTTATGGTGATGATTTGACACACGTATGATTAATCAGCGTACTTCAAATGTCCACATATTGAATTAATCACCTCCTCCGTTAATTGTATTGCGACGAATTACCTAATTAAAGAAAAATCTTTGAGCTTTACCAGCAGTCTCTGGTGTGTTGCTTTGCCTTGCGCCAAGACCTTCAGGGAACCCCATGACGGAGACGACCGTCTCTCTGGCAAAGACAAACCCCTTCACCTCCTCCCTGCCTATGGCGTGGCTGTTACCCGCATTGCCGCTGACACGAAAAACTCCCGACGATGATGAGAGTGAAGAGGAACTCCTGACTAATGTGAGGCGGAGGACCATTGAAATGAGATTCCTGGTCTTATGAGGCAGGTGGGCGTCCGTTATGTCTCGACAAGGGACTTGTTTAGCCATCTGAACGGCAGGTTCAGTGCTTCCCCGGGGTGACTCTGTTCGGTGCTGGGGTCACTAACATGAATTTAGTTGATTGTTGGGGATGTCTGTGGCTCGGGTACATCTCTGAGCTTGTCAGGGTAACTACTGAAGTCCGTTGACAAACATGAAACATCTTACTGCATTTAATGAAGGATTTTCTTTAAGAAAATACGTCTTGGCTCTTCCGTGGCAGGGAAGGCAGACTCAAACCTCAGACCGAATCAGAAAAGCACGGCTTCAGGTGCGGGGGAAACCAACTCACTATAGGAGCGTGTCCAGATGTTATGTACTTAAGGAAAAGGGGTTGGAGGCTAGTTCAGATTGGTGGCCAAAGGGTCATATGACAAAAACAGGCACTTTTGTGTGTTGCCATGTAAGGAGGTATATGTACCACGAAGGAGGTTAGGTGTTGATGGTTACGGGCGAATAGAGGCTCCATCAAATTCGCCGCTTCACTACTCTATATCTTAACCTCAGGACTCTGATGACCTTTTAACGTGTTTACCAACACAGATACTGTATCTGAGACTGGATCATAATCTACTGGATCATAATCTGAGAGGAATTACGATAATCGGAGCCAATAGGAGTTCTTATCACTAGTGTAAATTACACTGTAATCTCGAAGGAAACCTGTGGGAAACTAAACTATTTTCGACACTGACAAAAAAAATCTAAACGAAGACTGACTGTGATACTAGTGTCTGTGGTTATTAGCCCAAAAAAAACGATGATGGCTGGAACGGAGAGAGGACACAGGCCGAGGTTTGCCAGGCCTCTATGTGTAGTCGTTGAGCTGGAGGAGGGTTGTTGGCTCAGTAAAGAGAAGGAGGAGGGTGGAAGGTGGTGTAAGACCTCCCAAGCCGCCTGAGTGGAAGTTTTCAATTGACTTTGAGGATTTCTGCCCCGATGCTCGCGGTGAGGGGGACCTGAGGCTGTCTAGGGTGTGACCAGTCACTAGCAAGGGAAAAGATATAACGACACACACACACACACACACACACACTAGGTACCTTGTATTGGAAGAGCGACCTACTGGTGTAAGGAAGGGTATCGTGTTACCAGGTATACCTTGTAATGAGAGAGGTACCATGGAATGAGAAAGGTACCTCATGGTACCAGGTGTAAACTGTAATGAGAGAGGTACCTTGTGTTACCAGGTATACCTTGTAGTATACTAGGAGGTCAGATCTCCACATGTCAGGTTTCCGCGTGCATGATCTACGACAGGGACGTACCTCCAGTGAGCGAGGCCGTCGCGACATCGTACGTGGCGGTGGCGGATCCCGCGGCGTTGTGCGCCGTGATACGCAGCTGGTACCAGGTGAGGGGCGCCAGCTCCGGCAGCGTGACGGAGTCCGTGTCCCCGGCCAGGTGGGAGGCCACGGGCGTGAAGGTGGCGTCCGAGTGAGGCCGGTACTCCACAGCCCACCAGGTGATAGGGCAGCCACCAGAGGGCCAGGTGTACAGGTGGAGGGTCACGGACGACGAGTTCACACTAACGAGGTCCTGGTGGCGAGGCTGGCGGGGAGCTGTGGTAGAGGGGGGGGGGGAGACCAGAAGAAACCTATGATGTCTTGTGGCGGAGCAAGAGTAGCGGTTCGCTCTCTCTCTCTCAAGCACCTGAGGCAGTCATCTATCTCACACACTCTCTCTCGATCAAAAGCTTTATCATGCTCTCTGATAGGATCACCCACCAAAGAAAATAACCAAAATCCCCTCATCATACAAAGCTCTTTTATTTTCTTACTATCAAAGAGGAACAGTTGGTAAACAGTTTGTATTTGATCTGTAGTACAGTCTGATTCCTCCTGACTCTTCTCTCCTATACATTAGACCAGTATCACTAACAACACAATATAATGTTCAACTAAGAAAATTCAGTTACAGTGGTTTTCGTCATTCATAGGGAAGAATACGAATACTTCTGTCTTGTTAAACCTAGACTTACTTGACGTGATTAATATAAAAATTTAATATACTTAGACATGGTGGCTGAAATTATATATGCAAAGAAGTTCAGAAACCATTAAAATGCAACAGTTACAGAGTTACAGTTTAGACTTCAGCAACACGGTAACTACCTGAGACTAGTGTGTTGGGGAACGGGACAGAACATCGAACTGAATTTCGAGATTGTGATGGGCGCTACTGGTACGGTGGGGGCAACGTACCAGATCCTCGTGTCCTGGTGTTGACGGTGTGTGAGGGCTGGCCACGGCCCACCAGGCTGATGGCCAGGACCTGCACGTGGTAGGTGGAGCCACACCGCAGCTGCTGCAGGCTGGCGCTGGTCTCCCCAGGCTCCACCGTCTCCTCCACCCACGCCTGCTGTCCCTCCAGCCGGTACCGGATCACGTACCCTATAGGGGGTACCGGCAGCAGAGTGTTGGTAAAAAGGTTAGAACAGTCTATACTGCAAATTAAGACACAGACACAAGCTTTTTTTTTATAATAGTGACCGACGTGGCATAGGCAAAACATGCCCTAATCAAAGGTCATCTCGGGTGAAAGGAATTCAGTGAGAGAAAAAGAGTGTACAAATAACTCAAGTCTCCACACGTGTTTCTTGACCTGGCAAAGTTAGAAAGGTTACAAGGAGAGGGAGAGGCGAAAGTAGGAAGAGAATTCCACGACTTAGCTGTTCGAGGGAAGAAGGAAGTATCATAACGGTCAATCCTCGAGTGACTGGTGTCCATAAAGAAACTGTGGGAAGCAGCAGCGAGACGCGTGCCTTGGATCAATCACACACAGTCACAATACATCATTATCATGAGGTTATATAATTTGCAAAACTGAGGACCCCAACCCCAGCCCTGCAGGAGAGCAAAATGACAATGCCACCCCTGTACCCTGGAGGGTAGACCTGCGACATTTTGATATATGGAGAAAATCTTCTGCCTGTGTGAGTGGACGACCAACAACATCCACGTAAAGTTCCTGCCCTGCCGTCCCAACACCTGGTGCTCGACGGAACAAACTGCGGCGAGTGGCAGGGTCGGGATTGAGGGGCAGGGAGTGTGTACAGAGTCCTGTCCACTCCAGCCCATGAGGCGGTAAATCGAAGGAATTCCTCTTTTGGGCAATGATAAAAATGAGCGCCAAAAACGACCCTGGAAGGGTGGTCAGTAGGGAGCAAGTGCCTCTCCCTAAGCCAGATGAGGATGTCTTTGGCCGCGTATGTCCTACACTCCAGCTGAGGGTCCTACACTTGCTCTCTCTCCCTCCACACTCTCATCAACACCACACTCATCCCCTGCTGTGTGTCAGTCCTCTTTGCTTCCGTCTCTCTCTCTCTCTCTCTCTCTCTCTCTCTCTCTCTCTCTCAGCTTGTACTTTCCCCTTTCTAAATGTATACATGTGATTAACCAACCCTCCCTCTTTCCAAACACGCTTGGCTCTCCCTACAGGCATGTGGCAACTGTCTTTCCCCCTCGCAACTCCCTGAACCAACACGCAGGGTTCTCCAGCAAATGTTCCGAGATTTGTCAATGTATCGTCGTCACTTGAAAGCAGGGAGAGGGTCAGTTCGACCCTCGTAACTACACGTTTGGGGAAGGTTTTGCAGGCATTACCCTCCTCCAAATACCTTGATTGCTTTACACAGGTTGACAAAACTGTTTTATAATTATAGTAAATATCAATAACATGTTTAAATATGACAGGATCTCTAATGATAGTCAGCATGAGCTAATTAGTCTGAGTGCGTGTAGGGATGTTTGAAGTGAGGCGTTATCTAAAAGGTAAATATAGTGTAACAATGGTGGTGGTGATTCTGTGTTTACCTGTGATGGGTTTGCCCCCGTCGCCGGTGGAGTCCCAGGAGAGGTGGATGGCCGTCTCGGTGGCGTACTGGATCCGCAGTGTGGGCGGGGGAGGAGTCTGCACCACCCGCACCACCCACGTGGACTCGTCCCGCCCCTTCGGGTTGTGGGCGTGGCACGTGTAGTTCCCGGCGATGTCTGGCCCCACCACAGCCGCGTGCAGGGAGTGGTCGGGAAGCGTCTGTTAGGAAAAAAAAAAGGATTTCTTGGTCACAATACAAGGAAAAATAAGAATTATAAACATATATTCCCCTCATGTTGACAACAGTCGTGTTGGTTAATTAAGAAGACGTGATAGAGAATGGGTCTCATTTCTAAGTTTGGTATATCTGGTTGGAGTCATTTATTTCTTTTGCATAAAATACGCGAAAATGCATCGAGAACCAAAGGGAATAATAGTTGAACATGGAATTCATTACTATTACTACTACTACTACTACTATTATCAAAGGTACTTTTCAAAAGCAGGAACAGAGGAAGAAACTAATCTAGGATGTTTCCATGAAGGCTCAGTCGTCTGGTCTCCAGTGCTATCCCCCAGGACCCTCTCTCACCCACAGACTGATGATAGTCGGTTAGACGAACAGACATACAGACATAACTGTGCTCACCTGTGCCTGTGGGATGTTGTCCCGGCCGAGGTGCGTCCACGTGACCGCTGGTGCAGGGGTGCCCACCACGACACAGGGGAGGGTCAGGGACCCCCCGGCCTGCACCTCCACAGACTGCCCGAAGGACCTGATCCTCGCTGGAACTAGACAGACACAACAACACCGACATATAAACCATCAGATCCTCTTCTACACGTCTGTGTTGTTCTAAGTCTACAGCACACCCTCATACATATTGTTCAACGGGAATCTAATAAAGAACAAAACCTGTCCTTATCATTAGTGGCAATATTTCCCACTCATTACCCTTTTAGATTCGACATAATTTTCCATCAAGAATGATAATTCGTAAAGTCTGGACTCACCAACCGCAGGGGAATCACCTCACACAGACCTGTACAACTCTGATCCAACCTCGAGATGAAACTTTTTTATACTTATGTCATTAACTATGCAAATTTCCCAAACTTCGAACCATTTAAGCTCAAAAAATTAAAGTATGATATCTGGTGCAATAAGCAAAGTTTGGCTTTCATCCTAAGTCACAAAGCATGATTTATTTTCAATGCCTTTACTGTGCTGATTAAATTTTACTCGACCATAGATGACCTTCTGCTTCCTGGGAAAAATATAAAACTTTTTATTTCATCTTAAGTTCACGTAAAGTTAGTTCTTTTCTGAATCGCTCCAGCCTCCAGGCGCCTTCCCTAGATCACATTATATATTATTCATATAATAAAAATCTATGTATTCTAAGCCTGATCCTTTACTCATTGATGAATGACCACACACTTGAGTGTGGAAAATGAACATTGAGTATGACTGGCATGTCTGTGTTGGGTGAGTGTTTGCTGGGTTGCCACTGTTGGTTGAGGATGTCAGTCTGAAGGATGTTTAAATGGATTACCATACAGTCTCGGTCACTCAGATGTTTACTGAGGCTCTCCGGCTTCCAAGAGGCTGCCACCAGTGCTCTTAGCTATTTCCCAGTAACTAAGTACTATCCATTTAGCAGTGGTCCCCAAGTACTGGTACTATCTACCTCCCAGAGGTCCCCAAGTACTGGTACTATCTACCTGCCAGAGGTCCCCAAGTACTGGTACTATCCTCCTGCCGGAGGTGCCCCCACCACGTACCTGTAGCTGAGGGGCTCTCAGACACAACCCTGGAGGCGGTGCCCTCACCCACACGGGTGGAGGCGGTGACCCAGAACTCGTAGCGGGCGTGGCTGTCCAGACCGCCCACCTCCCTGCTCAGCTCCACCCATGGCACCGCCCCAGCCTCGCCCGCCACAACCATGCTCCTCGTAGCCTTAACAAAACAAAAGAAGGGGGAGTAATAATCATGCGTAATAAATGTTTCAAAGTTTGAAGAATCTATGTTGAAGATAATCCCGATTCCTCTATCAAGGAATAAAGTATTGAAACTGAACTGAACAGATATGATTCACCCTGATCAGGACCGTGAGACCTTCCACGCCCTTTCCATTACCATCAGAAATTAAATTGAATAAGTAAATATTTCAAAATAACTCAATTTCTAAACTCATTATAGAAAAAAGTATGCAAAAATGCTTACTTGATGGGCGTTGAGTGGACGGTAATAAAGTGTGTAGTGCGTGAGGATGCCATTAGGATGTGTGGGCATCAACCATGAGACCATGACTGCATCTCGGCTGGAGGGAAGGGCCCTTATGGCCACAGGAGCTCCGGGAACTGTGGACCAAACACAGACACACAGACTGTCAGAAGCTGATACAAATTGGAAAGTTATTAAACGCAGTGACGAGTTTTTATCAGTAGAGTAAGTAAGTGTGCGAGAAGGACGGGAGGAGGGTGAGTGGTTCTCGGCGAAGGTATATAATGTCACGTCTCAATACCAAACGTATTTTAACTAAATTAACATACAGCCTGGAGATGGTTGGTGGGAGATACAGAATTCAAGGTACCACCTGGTAGCAGGGCGTTTAACTTAACATTCATTATATCACCACGTTGTGAATAAAACTGTACCTTCTTTTTATAAAATCTTATAAGCAAGTTTCTGAAATAATAGAAACTATCATCTAGGAGCAAGTGATCAGCAGGTCATTTTCTTTTGGGTCAAGAAACGCTTAAAGAACTTGAATGCATCAATTTGCTATTGTTTTGTTTTTGTTTTTCTTTCAAAACTATTTTGCTCTACTCGTTTCACTCCCATTGTTTTAACTCACTGCACCAGGCTAATTTCCTTCATCCACCATCACAAATAGATTTGTTTCATCTATTAATCAAGTATTATTCAGTCTATTCCATACTAATTTTTTCTAACCATTTACCCAAACTTTATTTCAACGTAATACCCAAAAATATTATGTCAACTCATCGTCCCAGACAATATTGCTTAACTCGTTATCATAGATATTTCTGTTTAGCTAATTACCCTGAATTTGTTATTCTGAAATACCTTACTGCTCTCTGTGACCCTTCAACCTAAACTAGGTTGTTTAACCCGCTATAAGTAGTTTCATATCCCTTTGCCCCAAACAATACCTTTAACCAATTTCCATGAATTATAACATTTAAACTCTCCGACCCCCACAAAAAAAGTTGTATTTTTTGTTTATTTCACAACCGAATCTACGCCGCTGAACCCATCGCCTCGGAACTCTTATTCAATACATTGTTCGAAACTGTGTTGTTGAGCCCACAATCACCAAACTACGTATTCCATCTGACCCCACGAATCCCGCAGATGGTCCGGTGTCTCACTGCTTCAGATTACTTGCAAACCTTCCGATAATGACAATCTCCAAACTGTTCTCCCGACCGCCAGTCTGAGCCAATGTTATTTCCACTGGCCCAATACTACCTACCTCCAAGCTTTCTGCTACAACCCACGGTTCGCCACATTCCCAATCTAATTCCTACCATTACCTCCCTTGAAACCAATACCTTCTGGTATTTGTTCCGTGATTAACTGTTCTCAAATGTTTCTTGCGACAGCTGCTGTGGTAAAGAAAAGTTGTTCTTATCACTCTCCTCCCAGGGGCTTGTTCATGCGGTCATCCCTACATTACCTTAAAAAGAATGTAGAATGAAATAAGCTCTTGGTAAAGGATATAAATAAATAAATTTGGGATGGTGAAACTAGACAGTGTGGGGTGATGGGGTTACAGTGGTACACTGGAGGTTCCCTTATTGTGCGACGGTACGATCACTGAGCACGACGGTACGACACTTTGGTAAGACGGAGTGACCTACGACTTGACTCTGGAGGGTCAGGTCAAAGATCAGGCCGTCACGTTACCCATGGGTCGTACGATCGTGCCCAAGGGTCGTACTGTCGTGCTCAATGGGTTAACTCGTCGTACTCAATAGGTTATCAATTCGTTCTCCACTAGAGGGTAAGCGGTCGTCCTCAAGAGGTCAGATCGTCAACCTGCAGGGGTTAAGTGGTCGTCCTCAAGAGGTTAAGTCGTCCTCCTCCTCCAGGAATAGACTTACCGTCTTGGAGGGTGGAACAATGTACAGGGCTGGAGACGACCCCGTCCCCAGCGGCGGTGAAGGCTAGGATCCTGACGCTGTAGTTGGTGAAGCGACCCAGACCCTGCAAGTTGGTCTCCAAGTTGGTGGTGCGTTTGATCTCCACGGCGTTCGACCCTGGGGAGTGTACGTGCGAGAGATGGTAGTTTACAAGTTAGAGATGGTGGTTTACAGGTTAGAGATGGTAGTTTACAGGTTAGAGATGGTGGTTTACAGGTTAGAGATGGTAGTTTACAAGTTAGAGACAGCAATTTTGACGTAAATGAAAAAAGTCACAATCTAACACTGTCTCTCT
>JAUTYZ010284560.1:0-10051 GCA_032273725.1 Panulirus interruptus | reverse complement strand
TTTAGACGTGGGTCTCATCCCCAAGATATCTCATTATGTATATGCAAATATTCCAAAATCCGAAAAAATAAAAAATCTGAAACACTTTTAGTCCCAGGCATTTCGGATAAGGGATACTCAGCCTGTATTACCAAGTTTAACTTGGACTAAGTTGCCATGGGTGCTGGCATTTCCATGCTTGCTGGCGTTCCTGCATTTGATAGTTGTTCCATCTCTGCCACCCATTCTCTCCATTTTTCTGTGAACATCTAGATAATTATTAGTTTATGAGTAAGGTAATTAAATGATGAAGAGAAACATCTAACTGCAAATCTTGCATCATTAGGCACCAATTTATGGCATTTTTTTCTAATTAAATAAAGAATGGTGTATTGAATTTAGGGAGCCACATTTGACATAGCATGTACGTCCATAAATGAACGCTTGTGATTTGGTTTGACTAAACATTCTGTCTATTATGACAGAAAATAACATTCTCCACAGACATAATGAAATGCTACACTCACTTTAGAGGTGGGAAATATCCAGTAATAGATAAAAGCAGAGATAACTGATGAGAGTATGCATTAAACCACATGCCTTTTTGTTTTCAAGCTGACTGCCAGTGTATGGGATATAAATTGAAATGTTTTTGCCGACATCATCTTAGTGAAAAATGCATGATGAGTAAAACCTACATAAGATATCTTGATATATCTTATTATTAAAGGAAAGCAATACTTTAAACATTAGAAATAAGATTTTTTTTTAAATCTGTTGCAAAGAAAGCTCTTTTTGTGTCATTTTTCGAGCCTCTACAGTAATTCTCAAATATCATAACTGCAAAACATTGCACTTCAAGGCAATGCAGATTGGGATCTCCTGTCTTGCTGTCTTTTCCTTTAGCACACTGGGCTTGGGTTTAGGATTTATGTGTGATTTTCAGAGGCTGTATGTACCTGATCCACCCTGTATAATTTGGGAATGAAGTTGATGTTGAGAGACAGATAGAGTGACATGCTCTCTCATTTACCCCTCTAAGATCTCTCTGTTTGTGAACTTATGTAGATATGTTGCCTATATCTGAGTAATAATTTTGTTTTACCTTTACCCTTATGACTGGAGGCTACAATGCGGTACTTGTGTGTGAATATCCTCTTCATTAGCATTTCATACACAGAAATGTATCCATGTCTTGAATTTTGACATAGAATTACTGTCTTTATTAAAATTTGATGGGCTTACATAAAACATTGTGGAAGTACATTTTACTGGTATGTAGTTTTGCTTTGATGATGGAAAAAGCAGAGATAATTGTATGTCTTTCCGCATATAACCCACATTGTACTTTACAGTAACCAGCTGTACTGGATCATGCTTAATTTTGATTATATATGTATTTTGAGATACTCATTTTTTTATTGAATTTAAGTTTAAGTATCAAATTGGAGATGAATTGATATACAGTTCTTTACATGCATATGACTTGACTAAATCCTGAACTTCATATTCCAATATTTTTCCATAATCTGCTCAGCTAAATCGTATTGAATTTTGTGTGAGTTAAATTCAAGCTTTTTTTATCTTCAAGGTAAGTTCTTCAGTGTAATATGAAATCAAAACCAAGTTGTGCTTCTAAATATTGTCCTATATGTGTTACTTCATTTGGATCTCTGATATTTGGCTGGACTTGATTTATCATATATTTTAACTTGACTAGGTAAGCTTACTCGTTTCTAACCTTAAGTTTGTAGATGGAACTTGATTGCACACTACAAGCATTCATTCTTTTGTTCCACATTGTAGTTTCAGATCTCTAGCTTAGTTCTTTTGCACTGGATTTTGACTACATTTGTTGAGATGAATTATATCAACCTTTTGTATGTCCACATATACATACTGAATCAAATTATTTGATGACTTGCATTGCTTAATAATAATCTGAATCTCATCAGACATGCTGAGATTACTTTGGTGAGGATTAGATCCTGTAGGCATTTGTGATGCTCTGACGTATCTCCTCGTACAGATATTTTTACGTGCAGGTCTGTGACTATGTGACAGTAAATGAATGCCTCAAGAGCTTAGTGAGGGCCAATACTTGTATGGCAGAAACATATCTTCATGATTACTGGCTATTTTTATTTGATTAATTTTGTGATTGGTATTTATAATAATCACATTTTTTTTAGGACTGTGATGATGTGATTGAGGCAGATACAAGCCTTGACTACTACCTTGTTTTACGTAGATGGATGGAGATCAATCCAGCTCATGAGTTTCGCTGCTTTGTCAGGAATAAGGAACTAGTTGGTTAGTTGGACACGGTGATTGCTTGTACAGTGTGTAGCAAATATTCCCTAATTTGATCGGTCAAAATTTTTTATGTGTTTATTCCACTTAATGCATTGTTGATGGAAACAATAAGGGTTAGGTTGGCAGTTTCCCACATAACATGCACGTGTTGTTGTACAAAAGCTGCATGCCTGCAACTGCTTTCAGCAGATAGTACAAATTAATATGGATATGGAATTTGAGAGGAATAAGTGATGAATGTAACAGGATAGAAATTTTTAACGTTTTTTAGAACTGTTACATTAGATACACTTAGTTTGTGTGAGAGGAGTTGAAGTGTAATGGAATTTTTTTTTAATGGAATGGAGCAGTGGATATGAAATTATTCGTTTTAGATATCCACCCCAAGTAAATGGGAACAGCATTAAAGATAGGTAGATAGATTGCTGGCAATAGGATATGTACTTACATGCATATGATGAGAGGTGTTTTATTGGACTCACCTGCTTGAAGTTACACTGCAAGTGTAAAATCACCTTTGATGAGGCTGTATCATTGTTAGTTAACAAACATCAGTACAGTCTCATCGAGGAACTTCTTGCTCTTAAGGATTCCATCATTTCCCTACTTCTGATTTTAGTGCAGCCTCAAAGCTACAAGAGCTCAATAGAAGGAGTCCTGGGGTTATATATAATATAATAATAATATGATCAGTGGGAGTACCTGAAGAGAAACATTTGGATTATTAATGAAATGTGTAATTCCCCATTGTACATGGAAATAATTGTGGGGACTGATTTTCATAAATGCAAGTGTCATAGAGGAATCAGTCTCAGCAGTTTTGTTTAAAGGTAGGATATGAGCAGGAGGAACAAGTTTATGAAAGATATTCTGTTGAAATTGGATATGGAATATATCTTATTTATGACATTTTTCAAGCTCTTGTGAACTTGTACATGTTACCGATGGCAGGCTTGAGACAGTTTTGGTTTGTACCACAGTAGATAGTAGATAAAAGAATGGTTTATCAACATTAGAGTGAGGATTGTTTTTGCATGAAATTGTCAAATCTGATGATTCCCAGCACTTAGATAGTGTTTCTTGAATGATGAGAGAACATTGAAAATGAGATCAGTTAGGGAATTATGATCATAAAGGATACATACCCTACACCATAGTGAATTAGATATGAAGCTTATTAGTTTTAGAATTATGAATGTAGTGAAGTGACTGAAGGAAAAAGATTTTGAGGAAGACTTAAAGGAAGATAGAAAAGGATTTGCAGTATATTGAAAGGAAATAGATGAATTGAAATAGTAGTGGAATGTTGAGAAGGGACTGGGCAGTATGGAAGAAGAGACAGTATGCAGGTCATGAACTACTTTCAGAGCTAGATGATGTAGGCAGACATTGAAGAGTCGTTTAGCTTTAGAAATACAAGGAAAACTGAGAAGATTATTTGTGGGTTAAAAGGGCTATATACTGGGAGATCAGACTGAGAGTTTGGTGAGGACTGATTATGAAAACCCTAAACTTGACCACCACCACACCCTACCCTCTCTATCCTCCACCCTAAACCTAATGCCCATCACACAACCTTCACTATTCTTCACTCTAAACCTTACCCCAACACACTTATTTCATGGTGATCAACAAGGCACAGGCATGCATACCCCAATTATGGCTATCTTGGGTGAAAAGAAAAAATGAGAGTACAGTATGGGAAAAATAAAAAATAAATTAAATCATAGCTCTGTAGGTGTTTGTAGACCTGACTCTTAAAAGAGTAATAGGAAAAGAAAAAAAAAAGAATTACACAACTTTGCAGTACAAGCAAGGGAGGTATCATAACAATCAATCCTCTTGTGGCCAGTCTCCACAAAGAAACTGTGGGAAGCAACAGCCACACACATGCCATGGGTCTGAACCTTGGTGGGAGGGACATGTCCAGCCCTCCCCATCCTCCACCCTAAACCTTACCCCCACCACCTCCAACCCGCACCAACCTCGACTTTACACCTTGCTTCACACCACACCTTCCCCATCCTTACCATCCCCCACCTGCAGGTATTGAGGGTCTGTGTGTCCATAGGACTTACCCTTTCCCAAGGTGTCAGGAATCTCATGGTAGGCTAGAATCTGCCCCAACCTCCAGGGGTCCCTTGGTGTTAATAGTCCCTAGTTGTGCTAGAACCTGTCCCCTCCAAGCATTAGCGGTCCCTTGGTTTGTTAGGACCTGCCTCCTCAGGTGTTGGGGGTCCTTAGGTCTGTCTTTTAGGATCTGGCTCCCTCAAGTGTCATGGGTCTTTCACCCTGCCAGGACCTGCTTCCTAAGGTGTCAGGGATACCTAGATTTGCCAGGACCTGCCTACCCCTGGTGTTGGGTATCCCCAGATCTGCTAGGGTCTGTACCTCAGGCATTATTAATGTCTACATCTGCCAGGACCTGATCCCCTGAGGTGTCAAGGTCTGCCAGGACTTGCTTCCCCGGGGGGCCTTTAGGTCTGTGTGGACCTGTTTCCCCTGGGTGCTAGGGCTCCTTAGGTCTATTAGGATCTGCACCCTCGGTGTCAGGGGTCTCGAGGTCTGCCAGGACTTGACCCCTTAAGATAACAGGGGTACTTAGGTCTTCCAGGATCTGCTTCCCGGTGGTTTCCTAAGGCTTGCCAAGACCTGCCACTTAAAGATAATAAAAGTGCACTTGATGTACTCAGAACAACCTGAATACATCCTTGATACTCCAGTATTTCAGGTAAAGATAAGCCATAAGATATATGCTTTCTTAACCTTAGGGTTCTGTTAACATTGACAGTTATTTCAAACCTCCAGACCAACTTTGCATTCGATATCAGAGTCATCCATTATGAGCACTATGTCATCAGGTCTTTGTATTTCTACTTGTCATCATTTACTAAACAAGGGGATGATGTTTAGTGTAGGTTGGTGATGGATGTCTTTTTAACTTGTTTAACACAGCTATCAGTGAGAAGGAGGGCTCAGATGGTGGAGTATTGACCCACCAGAGGACCACCTGCTCTAAGGCATATCTTTTTACCCACACCTATCCTATAAATGTTTGATCCTGCTGCCAGCAAAAGGGAGGGCTCAGGTACTAAAGTATTGGCCCCTTCCCTTAACCTGGCAGCACTACAGTGGCTTTTGTGTTCCCTCCAAGGTCAAGATAGCTGTCTTTTCTTTCATCCTCTTTTGTATACGGGTTGCTGGCATTCAGTCCACAAACACACACTTCCTTACCATCTTACACAAAACACTTGACAACATCTAACTCGCTGGACTCTGGACACTAATTTTTAAATTTCTTTATATCACATATGTGGAAAATGTCAGATAATTTTGCTTATCTGGAGCTGCATTGGAATGGTGCCACCTGAATTTCTACCAACACTACTCTTAGATCTTGCTGTTTCTCAATCCTCTTCTGCAACAATTACTTTTTCAAGCCTAACCTTCACTTTGTTGATCACTCTGTCTCTGTTTCCTCATCAGATCTTCTCTCTGAAATCTAACCATCCAAGGCTTCCTCCCCTCTTTACTATCAAATCTCAATCACTTTCTGCTGTTAGGGTTGTGTTTGTGTCTACTGCAGTATGAAACACCAGTTGCTCACCTTATAGATCTCGAGTCTCCCAGCTTTGATGCCATCTGGTTCATGGTTTCCATAACCTCTAAAACTTGCTCCTGTGTTTTGTTTAGTTTCCCTCCTGAACCTGAAGAAAGCAGATGATAGGGTTGAGAGAGATACTTTGTGGAAAGTTCTACAAATACATGGTGTGGGAGGAAAGTTACTATATGTAATGAGGTGGTTTTATTGGAAGAGTTAGGCATGTGTGTATGTAAGAAGGGAGGAGGGTCAGTGGTTTCAAGAGAGGGTGAATCTGCATCAAGGTTATGTGATGTCACCATGACTTTTTAATCTGTTTATGGATGGGTTTATGAGGGAGATAAGTGTGAGGGTCAGGAAGAGAGGCTCTATCAACAGTATGCTGGTGGTTTGGGGGACCTTGGAAGTGAGTCAGTTGGAGTTTGCAGAAGACACAGCTTTGGTGGAGGATTAAAGAGAGAAGTTGCAGAAAGTGATGTTCAAGTTTGGGAGATTGTTTGAAAGGGGGAAGTTTAGAGTTACTGTGAATAAAAGAAAATTTATAACGTTTAGCATGGGGCAAGACTGCTCCGTTTGAGTGTCAGTTTGAATGGAAAGAACTTGGAGGAAGTGAGGTGCTTTAGGTACCTGGGAGTGGACATGGAAACAGATGGAACTGCGGGAGCTAGGTGAATCATTGGGTAGGAGATGGGGCACAGTTCCAGGATGCAGTGAGGAGTGTGTGGAAAGAGAGGTCAGTATCTGTGTTTACTATTTGTGTGTTACAGGAGGGGAGTCTTACACTGATATTACCCCGTCTCATAACCTTGTATGTATGTACCATGTCTTTTACACCTATGTATATATTCACACACACACACACTCTAGCTGATACCAGGTACCCATTTTACTGACCATCCCCAAGGGGAGGATGAACAGCTGGGTGGACTGTGGACTAGCTGCTGCGACCAGGATTCGAACCTATGCAGGTTTGATCCTAGGCAGCCTGTGCGTGTGTGATGGTGAGTAACACAAACCATTACACCACGGAGGTGTGTGTTTGATGGTATACTTGTCCTGATGGTGTTGTATAGTTGCAAGCCTAGGACCTTGCATTCAAGTGAACGGAAAAGGATGGATGTGTTGGAAATGAAATGCCTAATGACAGAATGTGGAGTGTAGGGTTGATTGTGTAAGAAATGACAGGGTAAGCAAGATGTGTGATAGTAAGTGGAGTATGACTGTGAAAGCAGACATAGGGGCATTGTACTATCAGTGAGCTGTACCTGTGTATGTGAAGTGGTCAGGGAAAACCATGGAATGGTCTTTGGGGCTTGGCTGTGGATGAGGGCTTTAGTTTCAGTGCATTACTGTATACATGATAGCTAGAGCATGGCTGTGAGCAGATGGGGCTGTTCTGTTCCTGGTGCAACCTTGGAAACACTGGAAACTGTGTACATGTATGAAAAAAAGGAAGAATGAGAGGTAGCAAACTTGATTGATCATAGGCAGTGTGGGAACTTATGGATATGTGGAGAATATGAAAGAATGATAGTTTTATGGGTGATGGGGAACATGATGAAACATGTTTAACATTAGGAGTAGTGTTACAGAACATCATTGAACATAAGGGTACACAGGTGAAAATGAGGAAAAGTGGGTAATATGAAGGATAATAAAAAGATAAAGAAAACAGGGGAACATGAAGTGATAGAGGAACATAAATGAGTATTGAGGAATACAACAGAACAAGAAAAATAGTGCTTATTGATGAATAAGTGACAGGACATGGGGACGTAAGGAAGAAAAGGATGTTATGAAGGTATACAAAGAAATATCAGGGAATGCTTGGTAATATGAGATAGTAAATGGAATATTAATGAATATGCTAGACAGATCAGTTTACTTCTCTATAGAGTCTGTTAACTTTTTTATGATTTCTTAAAGTTTTATTTGTATAGTTACATTTCCATGACTCACTGCATTGAAAAGGTTGTATAGGTTTTCCTTGTTACTTTTATCTCAAATACTAGATCAAAACATCCTGGAGCAACCAGAAGCATACCTTGACATACAATATAATCAGACTGTAGTCATACAGTGTAACTTTAACCTGTAAGTTTTCCTCTTAATGAATATATTATGAATCACTCCCAATCTGCGTGGGATAGATGAAGTACATACAGCTTTACAGCTTTTTCATGCATATCCCTAAAGTTTTATGTTTAGTATGAAGTGGATAAGTCTTCCTCACTGCAGTACCCCTTAATTTTCACTTTCCAAACCTGAGTTCTCAAAAAGAGCTAGATCTCATATAAGCATTTCATCTTTGCACATAATCTTTTCATTACTGTATAACAATGATATGTTTTGCATCCTCATTTGAAGTATATCATTACTTAACTCAAAGATTCTGGCCATCTGATGACATGTTTACACCATGTTTCATGTATGCCTTCATTACTGTCTTTCTCTATAAATATATACACTGATTCCCACACTACATGATTTTCATCTTTGTTGCTCTCATTTTTATATTGTCATTTCATTGGAAAGCTAGTTTCACATACATATATGATTCATTTCATAGAGAAGCTAGTTTCACATCCATATGTGAATTGGAAAATGTACTTCATTATGCAGGGTTTGAACACATATTACACCTAACTTCTTATTCAGTAATGGATTCAGAACATTTTTAACTGTCTAACGTTAAGGTTCTGCTTATCACTCCATTTATTACTGATTGTCTCTCAGATAGTTAAACTCCATCTCATCTTCCTGTTGATTCCCAGTCAAACTCATATTTTCACTTAAACTATCTATTTTCAAGAAAATATAAAAAAACTATCTATTTATCTATAGTTCTTTTAAACTCTTTGCTCTTAATACTTCTTACAATTTCCTTCAACTCACCCCAACAGAGTGGCTTACTGTTCTTCCTTTCTGATCTTCTGAATCAGCTATAAGAACTGCAACATGAACACGCAGCAAAAATAGTAGTAATATATCTGTATGTCCATATCCCTATCTCACCCTTATGATACATATTGCCATGTCCATAGAAACAGTAAACAGTACCCAGTGGCACAAATTTATGTATTTGAGATTATATTGTTATAATAGATGGTTCAGTCTGTTGACAGCGCGTTGCCCCTTGTAAACCACATTACTCCAGTTCACTATTTATGAAGAACTTTGGTAGCTGATGATGGTGGGGAGTTTGAGGTTTCCAGGGGAAAACATCTCCTGTGTCCTTCCCACACATGCCTGCTGCCCTCCTTCACACTCGTTTTTGATGTTAGTAACAATGTTTTTCAATATGCTTATGTAAATTGATGGTGGGTGTGAGGAAGGAGAGTGGCTGGTGTGTGTGGGAGGGATGTTACAGGTTTTTCCTCAGGAAGTAATCAGGCTCTTTGCTGTCATCAGCTACCAAAGTTCATCATCACCTGAAAAGTACCAAAAGAGAAAATTATGTGCAGTTATGTAACTTCTTTCATATGAGTAAAGGTAGTAGTAGTAGGTAGGATCATTAGACAGGAGCATTAGGTAGTATTAGTAGATAGGAACATTAGTTGGGAGCTTTAGGTAAAGTAGTTGGTTGGAACATTAGGCAGGAACATTAGGTAAACACATTAGGTAGAAGTAGTTGGTAAGAACATTAGGTAGGAGCCTCTGAAAACACTGCGCTAGAGTTGCCCTCTGCCAGTAGCCTGTTAAGGGTGAGGCACTAAAGGCTAAGAAGCAGTACTTGAGTTACAAGACCATGTATATTATTTTGTCATATATAATTTCTACGTCTGTTAATCCCACTTACACTTTCTTCTGTCTTTTGGGCTTTCACCACAAACTATACACCCATGCTCCCCCTGAAATACTTCTTTGTTCCTCACCAAGAAAGGAACCACTTAAACTTGTTCATGAAACCAATAGAAAGGTAGAAAATATTTTGCAGGGACCAGCAAGAATGGTATTCAGAAGTTCATGTATTATGGTTTTACTTGCTTTGAGTTTTTGTCCACTGACTTGGTAGAGGCAGCCTTTGAGGTAAGATCCATAAAATCAGAATTTGATTTTGTCAAGTCTAGTTTATTTTGTGTTCTCAACTCTGCCTCCACTGACAAGATGCCTTACTGTGACTCAGCCAACCATACCAGGTCATGGTGCCACAGC
>JAUTYZ010284340.1:0-10053 GCA_032273725.1 Panulirus interruptus | reverse complement strand
ATACAATCTCCTTGTCACACAACACTAAACTCACAGCTCATTCTTCCCAACTCTTAGACTTTCCTACGGTGAACACTATGCGTTAGCCCTGCCTTTTGGCAAAATGGTGGGAGCAATATATATTTTGCAGGAACATTAAGTATAAGTTGTCAGTAGGAACATTAGGCAGGAGCCTCTGGAAACACTGGCGCTGGACTTGCCCTCTACCAGTAGCTTAAGGGTGAAGCACTAAAGGCTAATAAGGGGCACTGGAATTCACTAGTTATGGAGACACTGTTGTCGCGTCCACCCCTTTGAAGGAGTTCCAGGAGGGAACAGGCGTAAGAGATGTAGACACATTAGAATCACTTTTGTTCCCTATAACTTGACGAAAAGTTTTCATCAGTATCTCACTTGTTAACTGTACTCTGAACCACTATTCCAGTAATAACCAACTTTTCAGTTCCATTAGTTGTGTACCCATTTTTCCAGTGTCTTCCAATGATAAATTATTAATGCTTACATATAATTTTATTTAAATTCTTTTGCTTCACAATATACAACATACTATGGAAATATTTGGCTATCAGCTATGGTAATACAGTATTCTAATTTGGATAAGCCATCTTTCAATGTTAAAGGATCAAAGTAATGCCAAAAACAGGAGCAAATGTATAAAACAAATTTTTAAACTACGCAAACAGTGCAAAAATATCCTATTAAAATTGATGTTGCATAATGGGATAACTTAACTTCCTTGAAATCTTAGTGTCTAGCTCAGAATTATGTATCGCAAGTACATTTATTGCACTCCTGGTTTTTTTTTTCATAGACTATAGACTACTACACAATCCAGTGGACATGATGGCTCCTGTGTGGGGACCCTATTAGGGATACCGATCATGGGAATGAGGATCACACTCGCATACTTCACATCCTGTCTCCTCATCAATCACTATACGGGTGGCACAATCGAGAGGGCACAGTGGAGCAGGGCATGGACACTGGCAGTACGGACATCCCGTCTGAGGGTCACTGATGACTTCGCAGGTGATGGAGCACTTGATTTCAGGACAATCTATGCAGGAACAAGTGGGACAGCCAGTGGTCGCATCTCTGGTAATTTGGCATCCTACATCACATATAGGCACGGGACACACTGTAACAAAGGAATGTCGTTAGGAAAAAAAAAAACCTAGGAATCTGGAGTGTAATTAAATACAAACTAAAGGGGTTTGTTACATCAAAATCAAGAGCTTATCTAATGTAAAATAAAGGAACTTTTTTCAAAGTTGCCTAATCCAGTCAACTTTAAAGCCGTTATAATTTAAACATCTGGTCAGTTAATATTCTGTACTAAATTGCTTTGCAATGTACTCTATGAAAAATGAAAAAGAAAGCAATTCAAAGATAACCGGTTCAAAATGAAACTATACGCTTACAAAGTTTTATGCTAACATATACCAGACTGTCCCTTCTTAAATCGACAGTCAATAGTGTATGTATACCCATATTACCTAGGTCGCCACAGGCTTCTTTGCATTCATCAAGGGTGAGGAAGTTGTTGTCATTGCCCAGGCAGCCTCCGTAGTAAAACATGTCGCACTGCGACGTCACCTGGTTGTATGCAAAGCGTTTCAGCTTCCCTTTGCACGGACCAGGGTCTTTATCTTGTAAGCACTTCCCTGGTTTCGTGATACCTGTTGAAAAACTATCTTATGAACAAGCAAGATACTCTTGGTTTCCTTTAAGAATCAAGCATTACTTGGGGAAAAAAAATAATCAATTTTTAACTAATGCAATACTGTACAGTTTCATGCCGGTTAAAAGAAAATATATGGATATAAATATGCAACATATTTGTACCAAAACTTTCGACTCCAGCAGTTCTTATTCATTTTCCCAGAAAGATTTTTTTTAATCTTGAACGCAGACGCTCACAACTGCAGTCTCAAGTTGAATAACCAGTGTAGTGGCTGCAGGTACCAAGCCTCGAGCCTATATTTCGGCAAGGTACGAGTTCTCCTCCATGTACTCGATCATTTACGTTGCCAACTCCAGGACTAATCATAACCAAACACTTTTTTTTGCTTAAGCATGGATGATAAACATTATGGCAATCATTTAAAATATTTACGGAATTTAGTCCAAGCTGCCTATGTGAACATGTAAATATACATTTTAATGGATGGGTAGCGTAGCGTAGGCTAGGGTAGGGTAGGGTAGGGTTGTGTGGCACGGTAGCTATTGCTAAAGAAATGTTATTCGTCGAATATTGTAGATTCGCAGATCAATGTTCCCGTTGAAATCCATCGAACATTTAAGAACTAGGGAATATCCAAATCTTCTAAACTACCCATCAAACAAAAGTAAACTTAGGTTTTAGTACCTTTACCAAATAGTTGAAAAGCGATTTCGTCAGCATTACTGCAAAAACACCGAAATCGGTTTTTTTTTCTCGGATAATACTTTTAACAGGAAATGCATACACGATATTCACATTAACTGGGAAGTAACTATTCTTTCTTCCCCAGTGTGGAAGATTCACCAATATGATGTCATTACTGGTTACAACTCTTTTATAATTTTCACAACACTAAAGGATGTATTCTCCATACATCATTAAACCCCTCCCCCCCTTGTAAAACTTTAAAGACTTTAATGAAATTCTCATGAAATTGATTCAAACATTCTTACCCCCTTCAAATTCTACTGCACAAGACTAGCACAAAGATATTACCGAAATGGTAAGTGATGACCCACGTGATGGTCAAAATATATTGTTCAGAAAACTGCCTCTGGTAACAGTGCTTTGCACAAATTTATAAAAATGAAGTGTACCATCAAAAATTATACAGGCTTCACAAGCCGGCAGTTAGTACTCTAAAATCCGCAGCGCAGCCTCCTTGATGTTCAGAAAATAGTTTATTTTTGGATTCCTCAATTTTACATTGGAAATTTTAGATAAAAGAGCAGCGTGAAATCAGACGCTCCACAAACAAACTTCAGCAACTCTAACAGCTCCTGTGTTTGTGCGTGTATATGATCACATCATTAGGGGAGATTGTGTACCTCATGCTCAAAGCGGTCACAGGTTTACCTGTATTACCGAAGCCACCGCAAGCTTCCCTACAGTCCTCTAGGGTTAAGAAGTTGTTGCCGTTGCCCAAGCAGCCGCCATAGATGAAATGTTCGCATTTTCCAGTCACCCGGTTGTAAGCATAGCGATCATTGTGCGCCAAGCAGGGGCCAGAGTCTATATCCAGGAAGCATATTTCTTCCTTGTGATATCCTGGAAGTAAAGGTTATTCAATTTTTGTGCATATCAACGGCTTAAAAATAGGATGAAATTTACGATACGAGTGAAGTCCATACACCAAAAGAAGGAATACTGATGTACATTATTAACATAATTACAAGCAGGTAATTATTTTTCTAAATGATCCCATAGGCACAATTGGAATATTCTTAAAGGGATAGAGAGAAATGTACAAGTTTCCGTTTGCCCCATAGCACCGAACATTTCAGAAAAATTATTTAATAGAAATGCCATTATAAGAATTTGTAAAGGTAACCGCTTCGTGGTAATTTGTGAGCAGAATGTTCTAAATTTACCAAGTGTTCATAAAGTCATTCTCGATGTTGATTTACTTAACAGCGCCTTCATTTTATACTATTAACCCACTGATATACTACTTTGAGATTCGCAGTTACTTTTGAATAGTAGTAACTGCTGAAAATGGTCTCTACGATAATCTTTATATAAAAGTTACGAATTGCTTACCGATCCCTAGTCGTGTAGCCATTGCCATACGTATCTTGTGAATATTTAGAAACACGAGTCTTTTATTCTCACTATCTTAACTTTTTTTTTTTAAACTTCAGTACAATCCAGCAAACAAAAGTTAAAAAGATAAAAATGTAACTACACAATATCCTGGTAGTGCTAGTATTCGCTTTAATATATTTCTAAATTACCTTTTCGGCAAGAGTTCGCTCGACATTCAAATGTAGCAATGGTTGATGCAGCAGCAGCAGCAGCAGCCAGCAGTTTATGCAATTGGCCATCTTATATATTTCCTTCAAGTGCCAGTTTTCGGCAAGAAAATCAGAACCAGGGACTGGGGGTAATCCCAGGGTGTATACACGACCATAAGCCGCCATAAAAACTGTTCGTGTTCACCTGACAAATCTTCACGAGTGGGACAGATTTGTTTCTAAAACTATTTCTATCATCGTAGGGGATGGCAAGAGCAAGATAGTCATCTTGCTTATGGTAGTTGCTCTATCATTAGTCTCGAAATATATACAAGAAGCATTACAAACAAAACATACTCTACACTGTAAATTTTCGTTTTAAGCATCGAGAAATATAAGGAAAGCAGGGCTAACAATTCGATACAAAACCATATAGTATTTGTCAAGATCCGGCTTCCATTATGTCGCTAAAAAAAAAAATGCATGTTCTTTTTTTATAGAGTGTACAAAACCTACACAAAATCTTACGAAATATAACCAATACTTTAAAGCCATGTCTGTGGTGAAAACGCATCAGTACGCTAGCAAGTGACAATTAGGCTATCGTCTTACCTGTGCCATTATGGCCTTTGCACAGCTCCTCGCACTCCTGTAGGGATTCAAAGTTGTTGTCGTTGCCCTTGCAGCCTCCGTAGATGAACAGTTCGCACTGGTCGGTCTCATCGTTGTAGGAGAAGCGAGGGAAAGCCCCATAGCAGGGCCCAGGGTCCTGGTCTAGCAGACACTGCTTTGGCTTTGGTACCCCTGGAATGGTCATCACTTCAGAGATTTTTTTTAAAAAATTATTACCAAGTAGCAACGTGGGGTGGCGGGGAGGGACAATGGATGTTAGCTTTTCAGAGAGTTTAGTGTACCAGATAAGATGTTGGATGTGGCAGTTTGGGACAATGTAGTGTGTAGAGCCGTAGTGTACCGGCAAATCGTACAGTGGGAGAGACTTTTGCAAGTCTCATGCAATATGAAGCGTAGCAAAGTAGCCATCCACAATGTTGGTAATACCGTTTGGCTAGTCAAGCTCTTCAACCCTTGAATGGTTCAAATTGAACTTGTAAGCGGTGAGCATGCCTAAAGAAAACGTATAGGAGTAGTGGTACAGGGTAGTGGCATGTACTAATCACTGGGGAAGAACGGCGCAGCTACAGAGGCGGCAGCAGACGTGTGAACCAGGTCTTTACTGTGAAGATCTTAAGAGAGAAATACATGGAGAAAAGAGTGGATTGCTTGTGGTATTTACCCACCTGGATAAAATGTATGACGACCGACAAAAACGTTATGGAAGATACTATGAATTTTATGGGGAAAATGTCACGTTACAAAAAGTAGTGTGGACTTGACAGAAAAGTAAGGCGTGTACAGTGAAAAGGGAGAGTGGTTCCCAATAAGAATCTAGGTCAAATCCAAGGATTTGGGAAAGCTAATTTTAATCTGTTTATGGATACAATACTTTATAGAGATTTTGAGCTTCATTTACGGTCACGAAGATCTATATGACGTTTCCTTAACTCTTGTCGTCTTTCCCTGTTCGGCCATTTTAGTAAGCATCAGAGAATGCGAATCTTTCAAAAAATACCTTTTGCTCAAATTTCTCTTAACCGAATTCAAACAGATTTTCTTCCCACTTTTTGTTTTGTTACAAGACTCTGCAGTTTTGTCATCCTCCGATCCAATCTTTTACTCTTTGTCATTTGCAAAACTGACAAATTTTTTTTTGTCTTTCCTACCTTTAAGTATTTAATTACAAATAAGACAAAGGAAAAAAATAACCTACGAAGTGGAAGGATAGAGGGAGGGAGGTGTAATAGTGGCTGAACATTCAAGAAGTCTAACATTGAAAAAGCGACGATCAGTGAATGGAATAGTTTACGAGGCTTCGCTGCGGATGGCAAGCTCTACTTACTAGCTTACGAGGCTTCGCTGCGGATGGCAAGCGATACTTACATTACATCTTACACAGCAAATGGACGGAGGGGGTGTATAGAGATTTTCCCGACATTAACTCAAGGGGGAGATGCAAATTTGGTATATTAAAAATTCATATTAACTACAGGGCCTCCGTCCAACTGGGCAACTGAATTATTAACAATCTTACGAGTGGTAACTCGTAAAGGACTTTCTATAATTAAGCTTTTACGGTACAAATATGCAGTTAATTAAGGTAGCGTTAAAATCCAAGTTACTCGTTAGAAATTTTGACGAGTCTCCCTCCCTCCCTCCCTCTCACTCACTCAATCACAAACGGTTTCTATTAGTTACATCAGACATCTTACCCAATGGCTGAAACTTAAATCTAGAAAACTTTCGGCAACCGATGACTTTACCTCCACCTGTTTTGCCACATGTAACCAAACATTCTCCCTTCGTCTCGAAATTGTTATCGTTGCCCAGACAGCCTCCATAGAAGAACTCCTCGCACCTCTTCGTCAACCGACTGTATGCGTAACGTTGAATGAGAGCCTCACATGGTCCAGCATCTGGATCCAGGAAGCACAGCTTCGGTTTTGGAGATCCTTGCGAAGAGAGGGGCAAGAGACCACCATACATACACTTCCAGTATGATGCAACACACTAGAGCATGACGATACTACTCTGCCATGAGGGGTCAGGCTAAAAGGTCATGCAGTCATACTAGTGGACTGGACAGTCATGCTCAAAGGGTCGAATTATGCAAGCATGATACTTTTATAAATTGCTTAAATTTTGTACTATTTTAAGTGTCAAAAGATCTTTATTATGCTTTTGTATATAAAAACACAAATGGTGCGACAAACCTCACCCTTATGGTACAAAAAAGTCACACGCAAATATACCAAAGGATAGAACAGTTCCTGCTTACGGGGCATAGAATGTCATGCTCGAAGAGCGAAACTGGTATACAAAATACCTATGTCTATGCTGGTGCCCCTCGATCTGTCGTCACAAGGGTGTCGGCTGCAAACGTCGCCGCCCCGCACACACACGCAGGAGTTACAACTGTCCAGCCGCCATCTGGAGCCGTCGTTGCAGGCGTCCTCCCCGAACTTGTGGATATAGTCTGAAGGTGGGCAGATAGAGCAGGGAAAATATAGACCGTCTGCAGCAATGGCTACAATTGATAAACAAATGCTCTTATAGCCCAAATGCGCAGTTACCGATCCTCAATCTTTATAAAGTCTGTTGGCACAAACGATGCATTTCTTACAACTACACTACATTACATTACAGCTCTTTAACAGGACTGCCATCAAATCCAAGAGTCGCACAATCGTGCTTACGAGGTAATGAAATTACGGAACCTGTATACTTACATCAAAGAAAAGAGAATTCCACCTACCTGGTCCGCAGTGTACGAGTGTACACACTGTTATACCGTTCTCGCATTTACACCAGTTGCAATCTACCTTCCAGTGGGAACTGGAGATACATCTGGTGTCGTCCGGTAGCGGGTCAGTATTCGGGCGTTGGCCGTCTGAGGGAAGGATAAAATCATCCAAGAGGTGTATAGGAATTTTAGAGTGGTATACACCAAGAATCGAGAACACGACTTGAAAGTAGTACATATACGAGGAAAGCCGTGGGAAAGCGAGAAGTCTGTTTAACAATGAATCTTGACTTTTGAGAAATCAAACCCTTGTGTCAAGCTTGATCTTATACCGTCTAGAGCAAGCAAGCAAGCAAGCAAGCAGGTTGTATAACCAGTTAGCGTGCAGAAGCAAAGAGATCTAAGTGTTCAACATTCAAATTCCAAGTGCACATCTGATGTCATCTGCTTAATGAATAAAATACTTTTCGACTTCAACATCGGTCGATGTTAGCAAAGGGAAGGAATTGGGGAATAGAATAAGAAGACTGGAAGGCCTCACTGACCAAGTGTCCTGGCAAGGATGATCTTCTCCTGCTGGAGGAGGATCTGGACCTGCACTAGCCACTGCTCCACATCCTCATCGGACGCCCCATCCTGCCGCATCATACAGACATCAAAGGCGCAGTTCGCTGTGGGTGGAGAAGTACATGCATTATCAAGACGGTCCATTACCAAGGGATGGTACTTTTGGCTTTCTTTAACAAGCCAAATTCATAAATATTAAGATGTTTAAAGGAACAGCTTCAGATTGAAATTATCAGTCAGGCTGTGTCACAATTCACAATCACTGTCTTTTGCTGCTAATTTTCCACATCTATCAGGGTCGCAGTAACAAAGGCGATAATGCGCAGACTGGATGACTTGGAACCTGGGCAGTTCCTGAGACACTTCGTAATCTGCTTACACTTGAAGAATACAAGTTTTGCATTGGCAGTGTTTGGAGGTTTCTTCATCATCACAGAAATGAGTCTGTCGTTCACAACAATCCTTCCACACTCCTCACGTTCAAGAAGGGTTGGATCACAGAGGTTTGCCTGTTTGTGCACGTTACTTTGACAAAGTCTTCTCAATATGTGTAGCTCCTAGTGGTGAGCTCACGTCTCTCATGCTTGATGGAAATAAATGTGCACGTAGTTTGTCTTGTGATGAGAAGCCAACAGAAATCTCGCTCATCATTTATCACCTTATCTACAACGACATCGTAAGAAAAACTGGAAAGTGCCGACAACTTGTCAGCGTATTGCAGGGCAACTTAAGCCGCTCCCTTTTTCTCCCGTTGGAACGGGTAAGTGACTAAATCGCAGCCAGACAACACGTATGCACAGAGAAGGGAATTTGTCGAATGCCAACTGTCCTTCCCGACTACATCTGCCACCAAGATTACAATGTCATAGATAGGTACATTAGTTATCTTGCCTTTCTACCCTAAGCTTCTCGAGGTGTCCAAGACGAGACAAGTGATACATTGACAAGATTAAGATGTCGGTATCCGTTGCCTGTGTCACAGTGCGTGGTTTTATGCAACTTGCAGTGTGTGCAAAGATTCAACTGTCGGCTTCCTCGTCTTTAGGACAGTACAACTAATCTGCAACACTTACACTTTGATTTGCAATACGAATTGCCTCTACCTTTGTTCCAAGTGCCATGACGAATTCATCTGGGAGAGTAGAATATCTCTCACTCCAAGAGCTTGACAGGCACACCAGATAAATCAAATCTTCTTGTCCCTTGGATTTTCTAGGAATTCCCTCCTTACTGGTATACTGGCATTGTTTGATGGCACACTGGTGTACCTGCATCGTTTTCTCTCCTATAGCGTTAATCAACCTTCAAGCTCTCTGCTTCCATGTCGCCACATATCTATCTCCAACAAAGTGGATAAACATGCAACCAGCAGGTTTCATTTTCAGTATTTTGTTCATGTATCTTTACTGAGGTTAATCAAAACTATTGGTTCCTAGAGTTTGGCATCTCTGTATAAATGCCAGTGCATCAGTGACATTTACGATTTCTGAGCATAATTCTATAGGTGGTTGTTCCTTTTGTGTTTTCTGCTCTGCGTCACCCGACACTTTCTTAAGTGTTTCAAAGAAGTCTGACTTGGATCCTTGACGCACAGTGAAGCTCCGGTTCCAATAGAGATAGAGGATATTCCAGCGATTCGTAAGTGAATGACTCAATCCTAGCTTTATCACTGAGCTACTGTGTGAAGCAGAGAGCCCTCGTAGCAGTAGTTTCCCCACGAAGGATTTTGTTTTACGCTGTCACACACCTGTTTGCCATGTTTCTGTTATGTAGCAAATGTTATTATTTTTTGGCTGAGTATTTTATCTGCGTTCAGAATACTGGCAGCTGTGATCGACTCCAAACCAAGTTTCTCTGCTTGCACCAGGTCTGTCGAGGAGAGTGTTTCACCTGTCACCATGTTGATCAGGGGACGATGGAGTTGCCATGTTCAATGCAAATGCCTTCTCCTCTACTTTCGTAACAATATCTAGATCATCCATATTCACTTTCTCATGACGATCAGAAATGGCAAACATTATCTTGGTCATTTCCCTGTATTTGAACTTCTTTTGTTTAAGAAGTTATCAGAGGCCTCTAAAGACTTACTTAAAGCATAATTACTCTTTCTAAACATATGATACAATTACAGTAAACTGAATATATTTCATGAAACTCTGATTTAAAGCTTT
>JAUTYZ010283897.1:0-10055 GCA_032273725.1 Panulirus interruptus | reverse complement strand
GTGTGTGCGTGCGTGCGTGCGTGTGTGTATAATTACCTATTTGTACTGTACAGGTAGGGAGTTTAACACTCTTGTATCTGTTTACGTGATTACTATTTGTGTGTTAGGGGGTGAGAGTTTTACATTCATGTTGTTCCGTCTCTTAACCTTGTCTATGTGTACCATGTTTTGTAATCCTATATATGTATTTACACATACTCCAGCCTAAGCAAGGAACCCATTTTTCGACCAGGCCCGAGGGTAGGATAAACACCTGGGTGTAACCCTGCTTGATGACCTAATCTTGCCTACAGTGTGACCCTAGTAAAATGAGCCAGGATGATTAGGGAACTTTGTCTAATGTCTTAACTGTGGCCTCCACGTAAATCTGTCAGGTACCTCGTACTGTCCCCCTAGTTGACCTTACCTTACGTACCTGGTCACTGCCTTTAAACCATGTTCCTTGTGACCTCAACCTGTCACCCTATTTGGTGCCTTAACCTTGCCTGATGGCCCTGTCTTAAGTCAAAGTCCTAGCTGGAAGACTCACCCTGCAGAAGACATCGTTGGGGCCACACACCACCAAGTACTCTGTGCTGACGTTTAGTCCATTGTGTCGACCGAGACACGGGTGGTCCCACTCGTAGGGGGACTTGCGGAAGTCCAGCTTGCAGGAGTAGCAGGTGAGGTTGCCGGGGCGTACTTTCTGGTGGTGCTTCTTGATGGTAAGGTCTGTGTTCACTCCTCTGTCAACCCCCTTCCCCGTCAACCGTAAATCCGGTTTATCGAAGCCAGAGCTCTGGGATCCAGGAGTTTCGACTCCAGGGACCTGTTGTAGGGGATTCTGGAAGTCCCCTACGTTGGAGTCCCTGGTTACTTGCTGCCCCAGGCTGTCGAATCCCCGCGACCAATGGCCCGTTGCTGGGGACGAGCCAATGAGACAGTTAGACCAAATGATGACCAAGAACAAGCCCAAAGAGTTATTGACAACATTATAGGATTAATCGTAACTAAATCCGACTTTTGCAGTACTTACTCGGAGGTTTCACGATCTTATAGCAGGCTGAAGCGTTCACATTCAGCATGGTGGAGCGTTCACATACAGTATGCTGAAACTTTCACGTATAGCGCAACGATGGCATGCTGAAGCGTCCACATATAGTATGGTGAAGTGTTCAGATATAAAATGCAGAAGTGTCCACATATAGCATAGTGAAGCGTCCACATATATTATGCTGAAGCATTTACATATAGCGCGAAGAGTTCACATATAGCATGCTGAAGTGTTCACATATAGCTTGCCGAGGCATTCACATATAGCAAGGGGAAGCGTTCTCATATATCATGCTGAAACGTTCACATACAGCACGGTGAAGTGTTCACATATAGCATGGTGAAGCGGTCACATATAGCACGGAGGAGAGTTCACATATAGCATGCTGAGGCGGTCACATATAGTAAGGTATAGCGTTCACTTATAGCATGTTGAAGCACTTACATATAACATGCTGAAGCGTTCACATATAGCATTATGAAGTGTTCACATAAAGCATGCTGAAGCGTTCACATAGCATGCTGAAGTGTGCACATATATGTAGCATGCTGAGGCGTTCATATTCTAATTTTCTCTGATAAAAGATTGTGGTGTGAGATATTTTGGGCATCAATGGAAACATTAATTTGGACGTAAGTACTTGAATCTCCACACAACTCATGTACATAATAAATGTACATACGTAATTACATATGTCTGAGGAAACAAGAGTACAAATGCTACAAAATCGCACACAAACAAAAAGATTATGGTATCTTTCACTATAATTATTATACCCGTACCCAGTTCACTAGAATGATCATACCCATACCCAGTTAACTTTGATTGGAAGATTATGTCTCCGTCAACAGCCAGAGACCTAATCCTTTTCAGCCCACAGTCTTTCACAGCCACCAGCCCCAAACCCTTCACATCTCCCAGCACCCGACCCCTAACGATTCACAGCCCTCAGCCCCAACCCTCCCCAGCAACAGCCTTAACCCTAAGCCCCAGCCCTTCACAGCGCTCACTCTTCCCATCCCCACCAGAGCACCACTCCCGGGCAGGACTACCTCAGTGGTCCTGGCCTGTCATGTGTCGCAGGCGGCCAGCAGCGTCCCCAGGTTGGCCGACGCCACACATATAATTAGTATACTCCACCGTGGCTCCTACGCTGCCAGAATTTCCGCAGTCCCCAGCGTACCATCACTCTACTTCACCCCTTAATTCACCAGAAATATTTGCCCATAACGGCGGGGAGCTGTGTATTATTCTCCCGCGCTACACGCCGACTGCCCAGCTTGCGTGACCCGTAATGAGCCGAGGAAGGAACACTGCAAGGGACCGGCCCCCCCATGGATCCCCTCGCAATACAAATCACAATGTCCTGGCTCGCGCTAAAAACGTACTTATTCATTCTCCACACCAGTGTATTATACAAATGTTACATTCAGTCCTGTTTGTGTACACTGAAGTGCAGTGCTACCGCTAAGAAGAGGAGCAAGTGGAAGCCCGCGATCAATTACCCGTCACATAAATTATATAATTCTTGAAGGACACTCGTCTCCCACATTCATCAAGGACGACTATAATCAAGGACGGGGGTTTCTAGAAACAGTGTCGCAGTGTCACCAGCCCTACCAAGGCCTGGCCGTGTGGGTGGCAACACTTCCCGCCTTGCTCCCCGCCAATCACCTGCTCGCTCTCACTTTCAACGTTCTTAATTACTTGTTTGTGACGCGATTGCGATCTTTTTTCCATGCGGCACATATTTCTTGTGTGTCGCGAGTGTAATCTGCGCCGAAGCTATTACAGTTTGGGCGGGACAGATAATTATGATGAAATATGCTGAAATAGCTCGGCTCTTCTGACAAATGACGACAGCGTGTTCTTAGTCGGAAAATATGCAGCATTACCGTGAGGTAAGTGATGCAGCGGGCGTGTAGTGGGCTGTTATTACTGCGGATTATGCTGCCTGCTGCTGCTCCCGGGTCCTGGTCAGCTGCTCTGGTGAACTACAGCAGTACCCTTGATCCTTCCTGAGTGGCGTGTGGTATTCCTGATCCCTACGGAGTATCGTACCCTCGTACTTAAAGGTCGCACCGTCGTACTTAAAAGGTCGCACCGTCGCGCTGAAGGTTTGCAGTGTCACACTGGGTCACACTGCTCCGTCACTTCTTACCGGGATACACTGGTACAGCTGAACCACACTATATACAGTGATGACAGCTGTAACCTTCCCTGCTGGCAGCTCTGAAACCTTCTTGCCATAATAATACTGTGTTGGCAGCCTTGCATCTCCAGAACTGTTGTATCATGTTGGTATAGCTGGGTCTCAGTGTATCATGCCGGCAGGCCTAACTCTCAGTATATCATGCCGGCAGTCCTGACCCTCAGTGTATCATGCATGCCGTGAGATACGCGCCCTCATGATTCCTCATGACGCACACGGGAGGGAAGAGGCAGGTTGAATTATGGTCAAGAAGGAGGTCAGAGCTTAAGCAGGTGGGTCAGGGGGATATGTATAGCAGCACATTATGTCACTATATTTAACAACAAAACAGATATTAACCTCAAGCACGACAGCGCCAACCTTGAGCACGACACATGGGTAGTAATGTCGTCCTTCAGCGTTGTGCAAGCGTGTCCCATGGGTCGTATTGTCTTGTCTAGGGGTTATGCCGTCGTGGTCAAGGGTCGTAACTTCGTGGTCAGGGGGTCGTGCCTTCGTGGTCAACGGTCGTACCGTCGTTGGCAAGGGGTTAAAGACCCTCATCAGCCAGTCACGTCAGAGGGGCCTGAGTCTATAGTGAGGGCCAGACACGGCAACCTGTGGGCACTCTGTTGCTTCTCCACCTCCTCTATTGGTCCCCTGCTGGGTTCACGTGTTCCCGACTCGCTGCCACCATCGACCGGCAAAAACTGCCTAAATCGGTCAAGTCTGTGGTTTGGAGGACTGTGTCACAGATCATGAGGGTCTTCATAAGGCGTCCACGTAGGTCTCCTCGCCACCACTCAACCTCCACCAAGAGGTAGTGACAGATGTCACTCAGTGTGTCACGAAGCTGGAGGGCGACAGTGATCACTCTTTGACGGAAAATTCTGTTTCTCAACATTACTCCATTCACAGTCTAATGAGGCAGATCAAATATATATACAGCCTTCAAACATCGCTCACAAATTCTCAGTCATGTCCTGTGTGTTGTGGTGAAGCATGAGCTTACAAAAGTACTTCTTAAAGTTTCACTTTACACATCTAAGATGATTCAAGTAACACCAGAGTTTCCACTCATCCAACATCCATTTACAAAATATTTCCATTGTACCCGATGCCTAAATATTCCTCTGGCATCATTATCAGACGCCCCTTGTTCCTAATCCGCTGTCTCATCACATCAGCGGTCTGCCTCTCCTCCTTGTCCCTTCTACTGCAATGCTATATACGTATCCTTGTCAACTTATCATCGGCCGTGGGTTCTACATGACCAATCCGTTCTAAAATGCTTTCATCCACGAGTCTTTCCAAAGGCTTCTAAGCGTTACAAAAACCTTCTCGTATACATTCTATCTATTCTCCTAATTCCAGCTATACTACGCTAGTTATCCATCTCTACTGCCATTATTTTCGTTCTATCCTATTTCTATACAAAACTCATGTTTCACATCATGAATGTGTTGGGGCAAGTTCTCCTTCATGATATACACTAACCATACATTTTCTACCATTCACCAAAGAAATCGGCGCATCACAATTTTTCTCCCTTGCACGACTCTACCCTCAACTTCAACTTCCCCACTACCATCCTTACTAAATTCATCTAAATTCATACACATCTGCCACATCATC
This sequence comes from Panulirus interruptus, assembly GCA_032273725.1. Classification (NCBI taxonomy): domain Eukaryota; kingdom Metazoa; phylum Arthropoda; class Malacostraca; order Decapoda; family Palinuridae; genus Panulirus; species Panulirus interruptus. Next base: position 5,196 of record JAUTYZ010283897.1, on the reverse strand, counting down.
ATCACACAAAGTGATATAACAATCTAATCTCCCATCAATTTCAAAAACTAGAGCCTTACTTTTATCTGCTTTTACTTTCAGCATCGTCCTCCTACATAAATCATCAAAGCTGTCCACCATTTTCTCAAACTATTCTTCTGATTTGGCTAATAACACAGCATTATCTGTTTACAGCAGATGTGAAAACTTCCATTCTGTTTTTCCAAAGTTAAATATTACACCAAAATTAACCCACCTTACTCTCATCTCACTAAAAATATTAAATAACCACGGTGACTGCACAATTTTAATAAACTCCCACATTCATTCTAAACCACTCATACCACAACACACAAACATGCACTATATCCATTATAAAGCTCTGAATGGCTTTCAAGACTTCCATGTAAACCATAAAGATTCAGAACTTCCCAGACAGCTTTCCTATTCATCTTGTCAAATACCTTTTCTAAATCAATAAATTCTGCATTCACTCCCTTTTTTTCTCTTGAATTTTCCCTGTAACTTGGTCAAGTACACATATCCTAAAACCTACTTATTCTTCAGCAACATGGGTTTTACTGATCCTTTTAACATGGTCGATCATTATCCTACTCTTCTACCTTCCACTTTGCCAACTGTTCTGAGAAATCTTATTATTCTCAAAATCTTACAATTACTTTTGCTCTGTTTCATAATTCTCTCTATATTTCAATTAAGGCCCAGCCTTGATGTGGACTTTTGTCTGTGACTGGAGCCTTTAACATAAAAAAAGAAAGAAAAAAAAAATCACTGCGTTCATCCAATCATCAGGTACATGAAAATTTTCCATATCCACTCAACAGCAGTTTCAGAGGTAATAACAATAAATAACAATTCATTATGCTGAAATACAACCAAGGGCTAAAAATATACATCCGGGTAGAAAATAGGGGTGTGGAGGGGAGTACCTATAAAAATTATGACTAGCACAAACTTCATGACCAAACAGCAATACATTTCCAATGTGTTCCAAATTTGGTTTGTTAGTATCCAGTGTTTTTGGTCATCATGCCTTACCTAATCCCAATCAAATCTGATAATCAAGATTAGATAGGATTCATGTCAAGTGATTTTGCCAGATGTTTATGTCCACATATAAAATGCACAAAATAAACAAGATACTGAATAAAATCAATGTGAATAACAATATACAGAACATAGAAAGCAATGCAAAAATATTTCAAAATAAAGATACCAGAATAAAATATGAAAATAAAATAAAAGATACCAAAATAAAATACAAAATAAAAGTAATGGTACCAATAAAAATAATACCAATAGTAAAAATAAAACACCAAACAAAATACCAAAAAAAGATATCAGAAGAAGTCTAATCCAGAGAACCCCATATCACCCACTTCATACCAACCAGTACTTGAAACTATCCCACCATCAAGAGTTTTGGTGTGTTCTACTGTCATTCTTTATTGATGAGTAAGTGATAATATTTCTAGGCTGCATTATGAATTATTCATGCATGAGCTTTATGTCTGCATTTGTGAGACAGGAATGCAAATACTGGGTCTATGTGGTGCAGAATGCACTGGGTTCCTTTTACATAGATTAGATTTGCACAGCCTTTTCTCTGCACATTCCCCCTATGGAAAGCAAGGGAAGAGTGTATAATCAATCTTTTTAATAAATATGACTCCCTGCACTTAAGACATATCGAGGTCTGGGTACAATAAGGACAAATACACCAATAAGAGACTAGGATTTCAGTATTACAACAATCTAGTACATACCTAAAAGTCTTTGTCAATATCTAAGAATGCCCTACTTCACTAATCGTAAAAGCTCACATGCATCAATATCTAAAACAGATTTTCAGTGTTCTGAATGGAGTAGCACATGCAAATCATGTTCAAACTATCTTGTAACAATACATATCCTCAAACTTTTGAGCTGATTACTAAACAGAAAGACTGACATCTGCTGAGTAAGTCTATACATTGGTTTGGCTAAATATAAGTGAATGAGTTGCCTTCTTCTTGCCTTATGAGATATGAAGCTATCAAAATATGAAAAAAATTCAGGATCTCCCTTGCACACGAAGATAACAAAGTATATTAGAAAAACTGCAAATGGGAATGCAGAATACCATACTCCCTTAGGTATGCTGTAGTGAGGATATGTCTCTCTATAGAATTGCCACTGGCTGACTAAGACAATTTTTCTTCTTTTATCATAAAATGCCTTTCCCTATTCTAAAGTCAGTTCTAGATTACCTCCCTATTTTTAATATCAAAGTCTCAAAGCAACATTCAAAACATGTGCTCAAGAGTTCAGCACATACATCTGAGTATGCTAAAAGTGAGGTAGTCATTCACTTGTTTTGATAAGAAGTAATATGAGATGCAGAAAGAATACTAATCATATCTGTAAGTATACATAAAAAGATAGAAGTTCTGCAAATGCATCTGATTACCATAAAAGTGAAGCAGAAATTTGCATAGAAAACTGGTATATACTACAGTCGTGACATTTCACACAATAAAGACAAAGAAATAACATGGATTTCAATTGCACAAATTTCCATTCAAGGGTTTCCAATGTAAATACAAGGTTTGGGACTGGAGGCCCCTAATTACGCACCAAATATTGCCCTTAAAGTCTCCTTAATGACTTAAAAAATATCACGTAAATGATAAGTACACACAGTCATGAAAAACTAATTATTATTTACATAGTCAGAAAAATAATGGAAAATAATTGGTGGAGGAGATGGAACTGCCATGTATGTAGAACCCTCACAATCAACGTATTATAGGTGAATATGGTAAATATGTTTCTAAAAATATTTAAATTATTTTCTACACAGTTCTCTTTAATAGGTTCTTATTTAATGCATCAATTAATAATTATCTACATACTCAGAAATTTTCTTTTTTCATACTTCATCATGAAGTAAAAAAAATTTGAATATGTAGTTACTTATTATTCATGCACAAGATAAGAACCTATTGAAGACAATTGTGTGGAAAAAATATATTCAGAAAAATACAGGAGAAAATTGGTGACACAGTTGGAAGTCTTACTTCCTACCAAACATTAACGATCCTTTTCATTTTAAAACATGCAACTTATACATGATAAAATAATATGATAAATTTTACTTCTCATACATTTTTTCCACACTATTCTCCCCAGGAATTAATAATCATCTACATATTTAGAAAAATTTAAGAATAAATAGCAATCCTTACCAAGGTGTCACCTGCCTTCGTTTGAAAACATTCAACTTATAAATGATAAAATGACAGTGTTCTGATTACGGAAATAATTGGGGATATTTAGAGATAAGATATTGTCTAATTATCAGCAATTTTGGATTAACTTTACCAGTTATAAATTTGTCCTAATTTCCACACGAGGATTCAGAAATATCATTTACAAATATTGATATTAGCTGCCTGATATCTGTGAGGGCTTATCTGTCATCTACCAGGTTCTTTCAAAGAGAAAACTGCAAAAGAATGACTTCTGAGAGCAACCAAAGGGATACTCCCTGTGAACTTATCTTCAACGTATACAAATCTTTAGGCAGCAAGTAGTCTCCATTAAACACATATCAGAATCGACTGTTAAATACTAAGGAGAATGGAGGTTCATTTCTTTTTAAAATCAAATTAGTCTCTGAACCAGACTTCACTGAAGCAAGCTTATCATATGAAAATTCTGAATCAATGTTCCCTAGCCAAAAAGACATGAAGCAACCCATGGCTTATGAGGACATAGCAGAGGCTCTTGATCCATTAGAGGGGGTGCTGAAAACTCTCTTGAAGGAAGGAAGGTTGAGTATGTAGCATCAGCAGAATTTAGAAGTTGTGAGGTGTGAACCCAGCCAGAACAACAATTCTTAGAGACACATGGATCCAGTGGGTGGTTCTGAATGTTGGTAGATTTGAAAGGGTTTCCTTTACTCTTAAGGAGGGCTATCAGAGGCTACATGGGGACTGGGACAGTTTGCATGCAAACTGGAGCAGGCATTGTTTACTTCCTCAGAGAAAGAAATTCCAGCAACATCCTCAAAAGGAAAGACACCCAAAGCTCTGACCCAACGTCATACATCAAACAAGACTCAGTTCAAGAGTAGAAGGGGACTCTACCCCTCTTTTACTTGTATCTGAAATAATGGGCTCTTACAAGGTCTGCTCTTTCTCACGCTGAAAAAGCATGCCAGTGGAAGTAAGAGCCAAAATCCATTTCGACACACCAAGCATCTCTCAGGGGTGAAGAAGCACTCAGATTTGAATAAATGAAATTGTCATGGTAAGCACACTTTACATGGGGTAATTTGCATCAATGCAAGACTCACAGTTGGCAATACTACACACTATGGTCTTGGCTACAAAAGACACTTGACCCAGAGGGACTACTATATCCTCTGGTAAGGGAGATGATCTGTAGGCTATGTTAAGGAAGAAGCCATAGATCATAAAGCAAAACGAAAAGCTGCTGAGTCTTCTCCCTACCAAGGTGTGAGATTCCCAATGATTGCCCAGCACTAAATTAAGCTAGTGTTCAGATAACTGTGTCTTTGCAACACACTGGGACAAAGAATCAGTCCAGAAAGCTTTGCAGTTATGAGCAGTATAGGCTCAGGTGGAACCCTAATTAAGTAAATCTCAGATGTGGAGAAAGTGTTTCCCAACTCTCAGGGTGAAGCTCTTCCTTCAGTTTTTTCAGTTTCAATACTTTATTCCTTGATAGAGGAATCGGGATCCTAGTGCTGTCACTAGCTCTTCCTTGCGTATCTATAGACACGACAGATACAGGACCTGAACTGTGAGACAGTAATGATAAGCCATGTTCATATAAGTAACCTAACGTATCATCGGTAGGCTGGTACAGAATGTCGGTTATCGCCGTATCCCTCAATGATGGACAACTCGATTTTAAGAAGTGATCTTGTTATATGCGCTTATTTGAAAACAAGATCTCATCATTGCGCCATGATTTTTGTGTTGGTGGTTACCAAACACTGACATTTTGGTAGTAAGATAAGGAAGGCCCGTATTTACTTGTACAGGCCGGCCTTGACCGAAAGCCTATCACTATATTAACCGGGTCAAGGGACTCTTTGGTCTCATATATAGCTTATGTATACATACTTTGTATCTCTCTTTTCATATATATGTGCTTCCTCAAATTCCCCAACGATGAGTCACGGAT
>JAUTYZ010283788.1:0-10056 GCA_032273725.1 Panulirus interruptus | reverse complement strand
ATGGCAAAAATTTTATATGATGTTTTTGCATATGTACTTATGATTGAGGGCAAAACTCATCACAAATTCAGTTCCATTGTCAAGAGAGGAAAATGGTCTGCAACACATTGACATGAAATTTTGAACATGCATTCTCAGTGCTAAATGGAATGGAAATACATAAAGTGGTAGGCCGAGAGAAGTTTTATTTGAGGACAAGGAAGGAGGTAAAAAATGAGAGTTAAGTCCTTGACTGCTCTTTTCATCACGTTGCTCCTGAGAAAATTCAGTCCAGAGGAATGGAAATTTGCTTGTGTGACACTAATATTAAAAAAAAGTTAATACAATAAGTCACTGCCTAGAAATTACCATCCAGTTAGCATAATGTCTGTAGTTTGTATAGTTATGGAAACTGTCCTGATAGAATTGAAAATCATTTAGAGGATCACCATTTAATAGACAATTCTCAGCATGGTTTTCAACAATATTGCTCTTGTTTGACAAATCTGTATGATTTCTTTATGATGTAATCTAGCAGATGTCACCTATTTAGATTTTCAAAAAGTATTATATAAGGTTCTGCTTCAAATTTACTTGCCAAAGTTAAGTCACATGGTATAGATGGGGTTGTACTTCATTGGTGAGGATATTGGTGATTTAGTGAATGATGGTCAAACTTCGGACTGCTTATATGTAGCATGGTGTCATAGGGATCGTTCCTTCCATAGTTTCACCTATTCCTCAATTTCAGACAGCACCATTGCATATATGGTGGTTGTTTCAAGGCACCCATATTCGTACACGTTGAAAGAGAGGGAAATTATTTTTGATAGCTGCCACGGAATAATTCCAAATTTCAGATGTATTTGTATGTTGTAAGAGAGTTAAAAAGATCCAGCATAATTGTACCATACACCTTACCATACTTAGGAGACCTAGTTGAAATTAGAAGTGCCCCAGAATGAAGGATTCAGACAACTTTTACATCATGGAGCTCTGGGGTATAGTGGTTACCATGATGGATTCATGGTCTGCATAGGTTCAAATCCTGGTTGTGGCAGTTGGTTTCAAGTCAGTCCAGCTGTTAATCCTCCCACATGGGGATGATTGATGAATTGGGCACCTGGTATTGATGAGATGACCTTTGATAGGGCATTGACTTACCCTTGCCATCTGCTATTTAAAAGAAAAAAAAAAGTGCCTAGACTGTCTCTAATCATTTTAGGGTATTGCTGAGGAACATGAGGCATGAATCTGCCATCTCTGGGAAACATCTTTATGTGATTAGGCATATGATACATTATTTCAGTTGTGACTGGGAGGATTCACATGCATGTTGAGAGTAAGAAAAGCTAAGTATTGGATTAGCTGACTTCATGCATAATTCTTGGAGCTTCAATAATTCTCATATGAACACAATGCCCCTGGAACATTTCAGTATATTAATTATTAGATTTTGTTTTACACTGAATCATATGACATACCAGTGTTCATAATTATCAGAGGATTTTCATCCCCAGATGTAAAGCCCATGTGAACTACATATTAAAGCTTTTATATCTGCAGGTTTATTGAGGAGACAATCTCAGTACGGACAGGAGGAACTGTACCCACAGTTCAGTGTCGTTCTGTCAGGTCAAGGAAGAATGATGCAAGAATGTGGAAATACCTCTGCATAGAAGGTATGCAATGTTCTTTGGCAATACATGAAATATCCTGATTGAAATTTAGAAAAGAAATGAGCCACTCATACTGAGTGATGTTTTCTTGGTTGAGTATCATAGACATGGGTTAAGATTACTAGAAAATTTAAGTTATTCTCGCTCTCAGACTATGACCTGTGAGCACTTGCTTGATATGGTGGTTAAAGTGTTATATCCTGGAGGATTCTCACACACACACACACACACACACCTCTTCAGTGATCAAAAACTCGAGAGGCAGGCATTTGTAAGTTCACAAGACTCAACAATCCATCCAGGCCCATGGCCTCTTGGTGTGGAGGTGAGGTGGGACTTAGTAACCCATCACCCACATTTATTTATACTTGCTAACTAGGCTGCCTAGACCTGCTTGATGTTAGCTTTTGGTGTGTTTATTTATGTTTTTCACCTTCAGATTGTGGGTTAGGTGGATATTGTGGGCTTATATGTAGGGGTCTTCCCTTAGATGAATCTTGAGTACTTTATTGTATCATGTTAACTTTTGTACCTGAAGGCAGTGCTGCTGTAAGCTGCCACAGTATTGTATCGTGCGAACTTGTGTACCTTGAGACAGTGCTGCTGTAAGCTGCCATTGTATGGTGAAAGTTTAGACTCAATCAGCATTAATATTTGTGTAGGTTTTACCTTTTTTCTTTTTATTTTGAATGATTCTGGATCTTTTGTCTCTAAAGAAGCAAATATAACAAAAGTTTAAAATAATTACAGAAGTGCTGGAGGCATATTCATGAGAGAAAGTGCAGAAGTTGATGACTGAGTTTAGAAGTGTGTCTGAAATGAGGAAGTTGAGAGTAAATGTGAATAAAAGCAAGGTTGATATGTTTATCAGGATAGAGGGACAAGTTAATTGGGGTGTCAGTTTGAATAGAGAAAATTTGGAGGAAGTGTAGTGTTTTCGATACCTGGGAGTGGGCATAGCAGCAAACAGAACCATTGATGCAGATGTGAGTCATAGGGTGGGTGAGCGGACAAAGGTTTTAGGAGCATTGAAGAATGTGTGGAAAGAAAGGTTGTTATCTGGGAGGGCAAAAAGGTTATATTTGAAGGTGTAGTAGTCCCAATAATGTTGTATGGATGCGAGGCATGGGCTTTAGATGAGGATGTGTGGAGGAGAGTTGATGTGTTGGAAATGAAATGTTTGAGGACAGTATGTGGTCTGAGGTGGCTTGATGAGGTAAGTAATAAAGGGTTAAGAGAGAGAGGTGGTAATAAAAAGAGTGTGGTTGAAAAAGCTTAAGGTGTGCTGAAATAGTTTGGACATAAGGAAAGAATGAGTGATGAGAGGTTGACAAAGATGATATATGTTTCAAAAGTAGAGGGAACAAGAAGGGGGAAACCAAAGTGGAGATAGAAAGATGGAGCAGAAAAGATTTTAAGTGATCTGGGTGTAAATGTTCAATGCATGAGGTTGAAAAGCATGCGTGGGATAGAGTGAATTGGAATGATGTGATAAATAGGGGTCAACATGCTGTCAGTGGACTGGATTAGGACATGTAAAACAGCCAGGGGAAACAATTGAAAGGTCTGTGGGGCCTGATTGTGGATAGGGAGCTGTGGTTTTCGTGCATTACACATGACAGCTAGAGAATGGATGTGAGAGAATGAGGCCTTTTTTCATCTGTTCCTGACGCCACCTCGTTAATGCAGGAAATGGCAATCAAGTTTGAAAAAAAAGTTGTTTCCAATTTTTTTGTAGAGAAATATGTGAACTGTAAGTTTAGATTTGAAGGATGCTTATTGTCATTTTGATGACTGATCTGTGGAACAGTGATCCTTGCTATGCAGAGACCAGATGATTCAATAAACAGCAGCAGATGCATACAGGCATATGCCAAGTCATCCCTGGATGGGAAAGTTCTTGATAGCTAATGTAGGCAAGCAAGAAAAAAATGACAGTTCAAAGTGATGACTTTAGGCCCTAAGCATTGCATCAAAGTTTTTCTGCCATTTTTAATTCCAGCTTTGAAAGCTGTACTGACTTCATTAAAGTAGTAATTCTGGCTTATTTTGAAGATTTTCTGACTATAGCAAATGATTTTCTGACTACAGCAAATTCAGAAGTAGAATAAGTCAGGCTCAATTGCTTATTCATACATGCTTGTTCTAGAAGCAGGTTTTTTCATAGTGCAGAAAGTCTCTGATTGCTCCAGATTAGTTCACATAGTTTGGGGTTGCTAGCTGCTCCAGAACAAATTCTCTTAGCCCTTCAGCAGATAAGGCTCTATCTTTTTTACATTACTAATACCTTAGCTTGTGTTGTTAACCTTGGGTGAGCATCTTTTGGATCTGTGATATTGGGGTGTTTATTCAGTAGAATTGGAATTAAAGACAGTACATATATTGTGGCCAAGTGTTTCAGGTGTGGCAAACTGCTGGTGATGTTAGATTCTTGTGTTCTTGCTGTCACTGGTTAACCCTCTTGCTGTATCTTCTAAAGAGAAGAGATCTTCAAGTTTAGTTACAAGAAAAGACTACTATTGGTATGCCAAGATTGTTTAAAGGGGTATTTTAAAATTTTTGGGAAATGATCACACAGCAATATATTTTTTCCTGTGGGGTCCCAATTTAAGCTTCATTTTCTGAGCAAGATCTTTTGATATTTGAAATAAATCAGATATACTCTGTTATGAATGTTTATACACGTTATGACCATATTGACTCTAGATGCTCATCAGGATGGTCCATCCAGTGTTTGTCTGGAAGGTCTAGATCTGCTTGATCTTGAAAAAAGAGAATTATCCCTAATTGGAGGAAAATAGAGCTTCCATTTAGCTTTTTTATGAGTGGCTCATCAGATCTGTTATTAAGTAAGGAGCTCCAGGAATTGAAGCTTAAGTTTGAGCCCAACAGGGAAAAACATACTGCTGTGGGCATATTCCCATGGTCCCGACTTGTGGATGTGGCGAACTTCCTGAGCCTCATGTAAAATATACATATATATATAGGATGGCAAATTTAGGATGTTTTCAATTTGGTGGTATGCGAATTGAGAGAGCCATGGAGAGTGGTTTAGTGACAGGAGAGGAGGCGGTGAAAACCTTGCGAAAGATGAAGTGCGTCTAAGTTACTGGAGTGGATGGGATTGTGATTGAATTTCTTTTAAAAGTGGTTGAATGTGTTGTTGATTGGTTAAATAGGATTTTCAGTGTATGTGTGGCTCATGGTGATGAGTCTGAGGATTGGCAGAATGCTTTTTTAGTGCCTTTATGTAAGGGCAAGGGGGGAGAAAATCGAATGCTCAAACTGCAAAGGTATAAGTTTGTTGAGCATATTTAATAAGTTTATGGGAGAGTAAGTTTATTGAGAGGATGGTGGCATGCACAGAGTTACAAATTAGGGCAGAACATGTGCTTTCAGGAGTAGTAAAGGATGTGTGGATTAGGAGTTTGCTTTGAAGAATGTGTGCAAGAAATATGCATAGAAACAGAAGGACTTGTACGTGGCATTTATGGATCTAGAGAAAGTGTATGATAGGTTTAATAGAGATGCTCAGTGGGAGATGGAAAGATGGAGTGGAGGAGACTTTGGAGTATAGGGCTTGAGCATTCAGGATATTAAGAGGCATGCATGGGGGATAGAATGAACTGGGACAGTGTGATCCTGGGGGTGGGTGTAAAGTGCTGTGAATGGGCTGAACCTTAGCATATAATGTGGTCAAGGTGCCTTAAACCGTGGAATGGTCGTGGGACATCACTCTGGATGGTGGGCTCTGGTTTCAGTGCATGGTACCTAACAGCTAGAGAGTGGTTGTCAGCAAGTGAGGCCTTTGTTTTGTCTGGCTGCCTTACTAAAGCAGGATTGACAGACAAGTATAAAGAAAAAAACATCTGAGGTGGCCAAGATTTGGGGAGGTGTCCATGCCATGTCGAGTGATATGAGGAAAGAAAGTGTTTTTGTTACGAAAGCATTAATATTGTTTCTTGTAACAGTATTTAACTTTAATGTTACTTTCTTTGTAACTGTATATTATACCCATGTTATTGTTGTGACAAGTGTATTTGTAATATTTGTTATGTAAATAAATGTTTGGGGTTTATGTACTAAAGCTGACATCACTAAAAAGCCATCTGCTGGTAAAACTGGCATCATGAGAATTTGCAATATATGGGGGAAAATGTATGAAATTTTTATTCTTTGAATATTATGTGATATTTAATCTATGTTAAAGCACTGACATGTGTTTGCTAAATATTTCACTTGCTTATGTAGTTTTTCTCTTTAACAGAACCATTTGATTTAACGAACACTGCAAGATCTGTGTATGATGAAGCTGTGTTCGAGAGAGTGAAGAAGGTGTTTGTGGATTCATACAAATTACTAAATGAGAAAAGGAACCTGTCATCCATTCTTTCATGAGGCATAGTGGTGGGTGTATGGTAAATACAGAAAAAATATAATGAGAATCATTGTTTTAACCTTGTTGGACTGTAGTTCAAGCCAAGAGCTTTGTAATTACCATTAAAAGCAGTTGGTTCAGTTTAGATGAATTTCGTTAATTATGTCTCTCCAGAGAAGTAGTTGGATGCAGCATACTGCACATCTGAACCTGAGACCATGCTTGAAATGTCTGGACATTACATGGAACTTACAGTCACTTAGCACAGGGAAAGTCAGACTGCAAGTGAGTGTGGAAAGTGTTGGGATGTAATTTTATATATTGTAATCTCAGTTGACTGACATACTAGGATGGGGTTATTGACTTGCAATCCAGTTTATCAGATTTCAGTACTAATTGAGGGTGATATATGTGCTCACAGTGGTGAAATTGGTCATATGGTTTGCAGTAATAAGCTTTTTACTTCTGTGATTTTTTTTTAAGCTCATTGTTGGCAATAAACCTTAACCACATCATTTTTAGTTGTTGATCCACACACATGTATGTTACTGTACCAGTCTTACAGATTACATATCAAAAAAGTGCTCATTTTATGCTTCAACATATGCCATTTTGAAGTGGAGTGAGTGGTTTTAAGATGAGAAAATATGGAGTGTAGGTGTTTGTAGTTTAGAAGGTTTCCAACATACTTATTCTCCAAAGGTAGGTGATCATGGCTACATTCCTGTAATAAATACCCAGAGGATTTGAAACATTTAAACTGAGGCATGCACAGTATGTGAAGGAAGAATGAATTTTCTGTTGATCATTCACTAGCTCTTATATGATCTACTTTCGTGGAGTTCTTATGAATTGTTAAAGATGCTGTAAGGGAACACATAGCTACTGCAAAATAACTTTATATAATTGTAATGTTCTATTTGAATGTTAAGTGCACCAACTATTGGCCTTCAGGAACTTACATCTTTAAGAATTTTCAGTCCACAGATGGTCCAGTCTTTACATAGATTACCCTTGATATTCTGGTTAGATGACCATTGTGTAGCTTATGCTTTTATATTCAAAAATGAAATGACATGCTCCATGGTAAACAGTGCAGTGACTAGAGGTTTGAGAATTCAAGAATATCTCTTAAGAGTAAATATGAATAAGCATCACAAGAGCAGTCCTTCTTTCAGTTGCATATTATGTTCAATGTTCTTCAAGTTTATAGAGGTTACTACTGTCTCTCTTGACTATTTTGACTTCTCAGTTGTGTTTATTAGTTGATTACCACCTTAAGAATAACTTTCATATAAAAAGCTCTAGTTTAGTCACAAAAATGATATTTTATTGAATTTGTAATTTTCAATAAAATAGGACCTTGAAAGTGTCCTAAAGTGCCTACCAAAATGTAAAAGCTTTTGGTAGTTAAGGGGCTAGATCATAATTTGAAGTATTTAATTATTTAAATCACTGTTTGATACATTTGTTGTTTCAGTAATAACATCCAACACTTATAAGTACTGAATTTGCATTACCCCTTATTCATTGGAGATATTTTGGTAATAAAAAGCTCCTAGTTATTTCCCTTGGTATTGTGTCAGAGATATAGATAGATAGAACTTGTAAGTTCTTAATCCATCAGTGCATGTGGAGTCCATAGTAAAGAATTTACCCTGGGTATTATCATTTATGATTAGGAGAATGCCTTTAAGATTGTTTAAATTTGCATGCAACAGCAAATCATATCATTTTGATATATGAATTTTTTTTACTGAGATTTTTGTCTTTATTAAATCATATTTATCCTGGAAGACCATTTTCAAGTTTATAAACTCGTATTTTTTTCTCTCTTAAATTGCACTTTCCGTGGAATAACTTTGTCATGTTTATCAATTCTTACCTTTTTTTTCCCCCAAGGGGAAGAAATTACATCCATGATAAAAGAATATCATTGAGGCACTTAATAAGTTCATTCTCTTTGGATGATTTTTATGCACTTTGTTTAAATGTTTGTTCATCTTTAGTTTGTTCTTTTTCTTCATTCTCGAAATACCATAAAAAAAATTCAGTATTGGCAGTTGCTAACCGTAGCATGTTTTTCGTTGTAGTACATAGAGAAGGAGTATTGAATGAGAGACGTGTATGCATAGTAGGATAGCTTTTTAAATGAGGTTTTGTGGTTTTCATAGTGTGAATAGATAGAATAGGTGACTTGGCCAGTAATGCTACTAAACTTCTACCTCTTATATGCTTGAATATTAATTTCAATGGAAATATTAATTGTAAACTAAATAGGATTTATTTTACTTCACTGATGGGAATGGACAAAACTAATGCCACTTCAGATTATTGTTATCGTTTGTATCGTTCATATTAATCTTTTATTCTTTTGTGTAAAAGCTACAGCATTTAAACATGACCTGTGGCATTTGATGTGAAGTATTTCTATGATCAGTATTATTTTGTAGAACTTAAGTTTCTCTGTATTTAAAGTGGAATTTTGATTGTTGTTAGTGCTATCTATGATGAACAAGAGTGTGTTGTACTATTTATTTTGATTTCATTGTTGGACCAATGACAAAAGAATTTTGTGCCTTGCCATACACTCGGCTAACCTCCCTTGGACAACACTTACTGGTATGCTCTTTAAAGCATTTGACAGAACCTCTTCCAGCCCTAGCCATCAAGCAACAGATCACAGGCCTGGCCATTTAGCATCTGATTCCTAGGACTTGCTCTCCTTTCACCATACCTACCTTTACTCCAGCAGATGACTAAGTGGTTATTAAAACTTCATTCACATTTCGGGAAACAGCTAAAGTAGCTTAATCACAGGCTGATGTTACCCATTTTGCAGTACTCAAAGGCAAATTTACATTCATCAGTATTGAAAATATGAGGCCAGGAGAATGTCCTCATGCATAGAAAATGTTGCAAGTCTTATCTAGATTGTTAATGTACGGAAAAGAAAGTAAAACATTGAGATGAAAGGAAACTTGTTTGATTGTTTATGGACTGAAAAATGAGTAAAACACCAAGAAAAAGGAACTTCTTATGCATTGGTTAACCAAATGTTGCATGCGTTTAATTTTCCTGTTATGTAGTATTCTGTGAAGAATACTTTTTTAAGTATTGTAGTGGGCTGTTGGTTTCTGGCATTCAGTTAGCCAATATAGGCAGGAGCAGCAGTGTTCTTAAATACTACAGCCAAGTTGAAATGGCTACTAACTGCTGACGTTGATCATTTAATTACTAGTTTTCTCTGTAAGAACAGCATGTAGGTAATATCTGGGGCTGCTGTAAGAAGAAGAATCTTTCATCTCATTTTTTAGCCTTCTTTTGATTTTTCAGGTATGGGCCTGTTCTTATTGGAATGTTGTGGCCCCCTGTAAATCATTATTTGAGTTGTGTGTTAAGGAGTACATGGAAAGAGAGGTCATGAGGTGAGGGCAAAGATGTGTATGATTGATATTATAGTAGCTCCAGTGGTGTTATATGAATGCTAAGTGTGGACCCTATGTAAAAAAGAATGGAAGAGAGTGGATGTGTTGGAAGTAAAATGTTTGAGAACCATATGTGATGTGAGGAGGTGTAACGCAGTAAACAGTGAACAAATATGCAAAGAATATATATAAATTTATGTACATTTTGGTGCATTACACGTAACGGCTTGAGAATGGATGTGTGTGGATGTGACCTTTCTTCGTCTGTTCTTGGTGCTTCCTCGCTAACGCGGGAAATGGTAGTCATGTATGAAAAAGGAAATATATATATATTTTACACATATATATATATACATTACACATTACAGCTAGAGAATGGATGTGAGCAGATGCGGCCTTTCTTTGTCTGTTTCCCAATGCGGGAAATGGCGATAAAATACTCCCTTCCTGTATTACTTTCCAAGAGAAGTAACAGGGCAAGGAGCCAAGTGAGGAATTTACCTTCCAAGGCTCTGTCATCCATTCTTGACGCTACCTCGCTTACGCGGGAAATGGCAAGCATGTATGATTTTTTTTTTTCATACATATTCGC
>JAUTYZ010283455.1:0-10057 GCA_032273725.1 Panulirus interruptus | reverse complement strand
ATGGATACATTCTTAAAAGCACTAGTTTTAAAATATTATGAATGGACAGAAGTCAGGACCGACAGCAAAATGTGAGGTGGATGAAAGTTAGGACCTACAGCAAAAGAGTTAAAAGGCTTTCATCCTTATATTTCTCTGACAGTCCCTGCACATCACTATATTGTATGCTCAATTTTCTTCTGTTCTGTCAATTGAAATTATTTTACATAAGTTACAATATCCACCTCTACCACTCGTATTTTTAACCTCTCTGATCCTAGGAAAATGAAGGATTTGCATTCATACATTAGAGTTGGTCCAAGCACCCTATCATGCAGGTATTTTGCATGTGTTTACTTGTATTCCTCACCTTCATGAGAGCTCTTCCAACTCACCTTTCAGCTTCCTGTTTTCTGATGCCGTCTTTACTGATCATCAGTTCTAGATACTTAACCTCTGTAAAAACTTTTAAATTTTTTCCTCTCATCTTATTCAGATGTGTATGTTAAGTATCTGTGTTTTTGGATCTTAATTTAGAATTTTTTACTTTTTGCATATGCTTTGTGTATTGATGATGATGGTACCTTGGGTAGACCGGTATGTACTTGTGGGCAACCATCGTGATGCCTGGGGTTATGGTGCCTCAGATCCCTCCAGTGGCACTGCACAGCTGCTCGAGACTGCCCGTGTCTTTGGTCAGCTCATGAAAGAAGGTGTGCCAATTTTTATATTAGTAGTTTTTATTATAATTGTTATTATTATCATTCTTGTTATTGTTTTTATTGTTAATATTATTTTATTAGGCAACCCTGAGACCCATTAATTCAGGGCTACACTCTGCATGCACCTTTTATGTGAAAAGTTCATTAACAACGCTTCTCCATCCACTGATGACAATACATCAAAGGTGACTTCTCACTCATGATCTTACCACTTGCTGATGGAGTCCAGTAACACCAGCATATATGATGTAGACAAATATATACGTAAAGCACCAAAACATTATACATCATACATGACAGCTAGAGAGTGGATGTGAGTGAATGAGGCCATTTCTTTGTCTCTTCCTGACACTACCTTAATAACAGTGGAAATGGTGAACATATATGAAAAAAAAGAATGTACTTGAAGCAGATTAAGTTAGCTCTTTGGCAATTTTGATACATGGGATTGAATCTTGGTGCAAGGGAGTCTAAATGATAAGGTAGGTGATGTGTTTTAGAAAGCAACTTAGAGGGGCAGGAGCGGGTGGCTGGAAATCCTCCCTTCCTGTATTACTTTCCAAAATCAGTATTAAGGCATCATGTGATCAGTTGTTTACATTGGCTGTCAATGAGTTGTGAGTTGTACAGTACTTATCCATTATTTCAGCTGTTATTTGTTGTAAAATCTTACATGTTTTGAAAAAGGTAGATTTTCAGTAGGAACAAATGCTGCTGGTATGTAACATAATAGTACTGTATTTGTAAGTATTAAAAATCCAAGTTAAAATCCAGTAATGAGTGATATAGACCTAAGGTGGCACAGCCTTATTTTTGTGTTTGCCATTTTATCCTCGTCTTTAGGGCAATCCTCAGTTTTGGAAACAAAAAATTAAGCTTCAAAAGTTGACATATGGGCCACATTTTATGGTAATAAGCCACTAATTGATATGGGGCGTTGTCAGGATCATACCATCCCCCATTGTGTTATATGGGTAACTGAAACATAAGGGTTCTTTCCCAGTGCTAATTGTAATTGTTTATGACATAAGGCATTTCTACATACCTATAGAGCATGCCTTTTCATTTAAATGATAGCAGGAAAAAAGCAAACCATATAAGCACGGTTAGGGTCCCCACAGGATGACATTGTGATGTATGGGTAACTATAACTCTATGATTTTTTCCAGGTGGTAATTGCAGTTTTTTGTGATATAAGGCACCTTCACATACCAATAAAGCATGCTATCAAGTCTAAATGAGGGTGAAAAGAGGCAAGCTTTACAAATACAGCTAGGTTCTCTATACCGTGAAATGTCTATGTACAGCTAGAGTTTTTTTTAGAGTAAAATGAGTGTGTGGAAGGAAAGATCATGTCTTTAAGGGCAAAAATGGGTATGTTTTAAGGTATGGTATTCCTGGTAGTGTTGTATGGATGTGACTCTTGGGCCTCAAATGTAAAAGAAAGAAAGAGGGTGGATGTGTTGGTAGTAAAATGCCTAAGGACAGTGTTCTAGGCAGGTTGATTATGTAAGGAATGACATAGTCAGAGAAAGGTGTGGTAGTATACCCAGTCTGACTGAGAAAGCCAGCCAGGGTGTGCTGAAATGATTTGGCCGTATGGAAAGAATGAGCTAAAAAATTACTAAAAGGATTTGTGTCAAAAGTGAAGTAGGAGAAACTGGAAGGAGGAGACCAAGAAGGAAATGGAAGTATGGAATGAGGGAGGCTTTTGGTTTTTAGGAGAGTATGAGGTGTACACTGGATAGAATTGATTAGGTCTATGTGGTATATGGGGGCCAGTGTACTGTCATTGGTGTGAAACATGACATATGAGGTGATCAAGGTAAACCATGGAGTGGTCTTTGGGGCTAAGATGTGGGTGAAAGATTATGGTTCATTATATGTTATACCTGACACTTAGAGACTGGATAAGTGCAAGTTTAACAATGTTCATTTGTTCCTGATGTTATCTCACTGATATGGGAAAGGCAGTTAGCTATAAAAAGAAATGTGTCATACTTTACAGCACATCTTTATTATTACTGCTTACTCTCTACCAGGCTGGAGACCTCGACGGACACTGGTCTTCTGCAGCTGGGGAGCTGAGGAATATGGCTTGATTGGCTCCACTGAATGGGTCGAGGTAGGTGTTAAGGGTAACAAAGGAAACATATCCACACACACAAAGGGAAAGACTAGAGGCTTTAAATTTACCCATTTTGGAAGAGAGAAGACTGAGGGGTGACCAAATCACAACCTTTGTGTTTTTAAAAAGATCAAGGAAGTGGACAATGGACACTTCTTTGAGAGATGTAGGGTCAGAGAATCCAGAGGACATAACATAAAATTAAGAATCTTGTTAATAAGGATGTAAAACACTTTTATTTTATAAGACTGGAGGATGAATGGAACAGCTTAACTGAGGACATGGTTAATGTAGACATCATACATAAATTTGAGGTTGTATGATAGTAGAGAGTTTTCAAGAGATGGGGCCCTCATGTGTGTAAAACTCCCTCCCTGTACAATACAAATTGGTAATTAACACACACACACATTAAGAGAGTGTAGTTGTCACATAACAATGCAGGTCATTTAACTCTAAAGATATTGTTTGTTCTGAACATATATATCATGCATCTCAGCCCACAAGCTCATCAAATTTCATAGTTTCTTTTCTGTACTAAAAATTTTAACTGCCAGTGACCCAACTGCAACACTAAAAATATTTATTGAGAAATTTTGTAAGTCTTTGGCAGTGCAAAGAACTAGTTGTTCAATAGCATTTAAAAAGAAGAAAACAAAGGGAAAATAAGAGCTGCTTTTGGAAGTAAACACATTCAAGAAAGTAGAAGTTGAAAAACATGAGAAGACAAACCAGTATAAATGTGACATAACAGGATAAGATTAATGAGAAAAATACTCTTATTTCAAGTTCACTGTGGATTTTGAGAGCATATATTATGGCATCAAGAACTAATGCATTGTGACCATGGCCAAGCATCAGCAGGACCGTGTGACCTCTTTATTCTTCCTTTAACTGAGCTACCATAACTAGCTAAAGCCACCTGGTTCATTTTCTTACCATATTAGCTTTACATTATTAATTGCAAATAATCCATATGTTTATAAATTGTATAATAATGAAAATTACTTCTCAACAGGAGCATGTGGATAAGTTGCAGGAACGATCAGTAATGTACTTGAACACAGACACTTGTGCTTCAGGCCCCATCCTTCAAGCTCGAGCCAGCCCGCTCCTCAGGGACCCCATCCTCAAGATCTCAAAGCTGGTTAGTCAATCATGCAATTTTCTCTTAACTATTTCTTCTTTACACATACACACATACTAGGGTAAAACTTTCTCAGCCATAGCATACCCATGTCTCACCCCAGTTTGTCTGCTGTAAGTTGTAACATATCCCTTACTTCATAATGTAGAGTGCCTGTGGTGGTGTGAAGGTTGGTACATGTAATTTCTAGTACAGAATGATATAGGAACTTCTGAGCCACATTCTTGTAAGAGCACAATGTTGTTTGTTTACATTTGCCACCATTTGACTATTTTAGGAAAATTTCTAGAAATTCCTAAAATCCAAAATTATTTAAGACAGATGTAAAGAAACTCTGAAGCTCAGGACAGTGGAAATAATATCACTACAAACAATGGAGTGTTTTATAAACATATTCAAAAGTGTTATACAAAGTTTTCCTTTGGAAAAGGTAAGTGTAGTACTTAGCAACCAATTCTGACCACCAAAATTTCGATCAATGGAATCTGCCATCTAGGTGAGGTCTGGTTGCCTCAGCTGCTCCCACTCGACGTACCACTTCGTTTAGTTTGAATGCTTTACGAAATCAGTTACTTCATTAAAATGGTTCTTTCCCACAGCACGGTAATGGTGTGTCCGTGCTTCCTAGAGAAGGTTTGTTATGCTCCAAGAGGCTTAATACAGCACCAGCACACCCACCCTCAGTGGCCAGTGCCAAGGTTAATAAACAGTTCACAGGTTTCCATTGTTAACATTACATCCCCCAGCATCCTGTCTCCACTAATAGCTGTTTGTCCATATTAAACATTTTACCTCCTTGTTTTATGTACTCTTAGGTATATCCAGTGGCACCTTAATGTACCCACATACCATGTTTCACCCCTATGTCTGTTGCATATCTCTTCCCCCACCTTGTGTCAGTAATAGCTTTTCATGTCTTCCCCATATTATGTGACTCACCCCATCAGCTACTGTTTTGTTCATCCCTTCATCTATACACTGTTAGTGGTAGCACTTTAAGGCCTTCTCACACATCTCTCTTACTTGGTCTGTCTCCTCTGTAGGTTCCTGGTGTTCGAGATGGACCCACTTTATATGATGAGTGGGCTGCTTATTATGCTGCCAGAAACAAGACGTCTCCTGTGTAAGTACAGGGGAAGAGTAACTACCTACCTACTCTTCCAAGGACTTAATCATGTTCAGAATTAGACATACAGGTCTGTAGTTTTAGTAGAAGCAAAGATCCTCCTTTGAGAATTGGTAACACATGCCTATTTTGGGTATTTCAGCTACAATACCGTCATCTAGAAGTCCATCTGATGTTCAGATTTCTCTTATTATATCTCTAATTGGTATTGCATCTTTCTCAGTTACTTCAACATTGGTGATGCCATTTTCACCAAATTGATGAGATAACTCATTATCAATATTTTCTTTGTTTTTTTGTTCTGAATATAATTTATTTTTTGGTCCATTAGCATCATTCTTTTCTCTTCGAGTCATGTTCATACTTTTCTCCTGCATTTTTTTTTTTACACTTGAAAAAAATAATTTTGGATTCTATTCCATGTTATTGACAGTTTTCTTTACATTTGTTCTTTATTATCTTTTCTGTGATTTCATTAGTTCCATGTCAGTAGTCACAGTTTTTGTTTTGCAAACAGTGAACAGTTCTTTGAGAGATGTAAGTCTAGAACAACCAGAGAACATGACATGAAATTAAATAAGAAACTTGTTAAAAGGATGTAAAGAAATGCTTTTATAATATAAGAGTGGTGGATGAATAGAACAGAATGACTGGGGACACAGTTAATGCAGACTTCATACATAAATGTAAGAGGTTGTATGATATTATGGAGTGTTAAAGAAAGGGAGGCCCCACAAGTGTAAAACTCCCTTGCCTTACAGTACAAATAGGTAATTACAGATTTGTTAAGGAGAAAGTGACCCCCCTCCCCCATGTCTTCTCTTTGTAAAGTTTATTATATCCTTATTTCCAAGACTGAATTTCTAAGTGTCTTTGGTTTCACTGCATAGGGAATATAGCATTTATCTTCATGAAACATTTTCATTATAAATCTACATTAATTAATGTGTTAGCAAATAATGACAAACAGAATTTTTCTTTTCCTAGGGTAAAGACCTTGGGCTCAGGAAGTGACTACGCTCCATTCTCCTTCTACTGTGGAATTCCATGTCTGGATATATGGTTCAGAGTCGATAAGGTATCTCTAGTGCTCACCACTTCTTAAAGTCACTAATGCTATTTCCTTTACTCATATAAACATGGCATATTTGGGACTTTCCCCCAAAACACAGTTTTAGATATGGTAATGTTTTTTCTTAGTAGTATTACTTGATTCTTTAGACAGTAGGTATGTCCATCCATGTCAGATTTTTTCACTGGAGGCCGGCTTTTCCATTTCAAATTCACATTACATTCCTGCCAGTCATATGCTTCACATCATACAATAATTTTGATATGTTGTATGCTTGTTTCAGTGCCATATACTGTATTTAGTACAATTTTCATATATATAATGCTTTGACTATACTGTACTCACTGGCTTGAAGGCTATATATACCCACCTCTTTTTTGTATGTAAAGCAGTGTTATAAATCTAGAAAAAATTAAAGGAGCACAGTGCCACAGATTTCAGAATAGACCCTCACACCAGGCAATCCTGTATACCATTTTATGCATCATTCTTAATCTTAATGGTCCACTACAATACATTGAAACAAATGTACAGTCTTAGCAAACTGTCATGCATGGAAGATAGGTTTATATTTTTTTTTAAATATGTAGGTTTTGTTTTTTTAAAGAGACCACCATACAGATTAAATAGTCAATTAAATATTCATGTGAAAGCACATACCCAAGCTCATACAAGTATTTTTTCTTCCATTAGAATAAACACGACATCAGCACATACCCGTCATACCATACGGGCTATGAGACCTTCTACATGGTTGACAAGAATGTGGACCCTGGCTTCAGAATAATTCAGGGATGCAGCAGAGTTGCCTCTCTCTTTCTTAAGTACTTTGCTGACTCTGCTATCATCCCTTACAGTCTAGAACATTTTCCCAGAACTATGAAGAAGGCACTTAAGAATTTGAAGGCTGATGGGAATGACCAGAAGTTGCTGAAGATTTATGACAAATTTCGTATGTGATTCCAATTTTAGTACTAGTTCATATTGCAAGTTACTAGAACACCTCTTTACTTCTCATACTTCTCTCTGTCTTTTGGCATAATCTCATTGTTGGTACTCATTTTACTCATTTTTTTATGTCTTCATCTATCTCTCTATCTATATCTGTGAAGCCTGTTCCCTTCGGGAACCCACTCAAGGGGATGACCAAGGCAACAGAGTTTCCATAGCTAGTGAACTGCTTCTTAGCCTTTTAGTCCCTCACCCTTAACAGGCCACTGGCAGTGGGCAACTCCAGCGCAGTGTTTCCAGAGGCTCCTACCTAATGTTCCTAATGACTACTATTACCCAATTTTCCAACCTACTACTTCTACCTAATGCTCCCACCTAAATGTTCCTAACCACTACTTCTACCCAATGCTCCCACCTAAATGTTCCTACCTACTACTACTACTACCTAATATTTCTACTTATTGCTCCTACCATTTTGCCAAAAGGCAGGGCTAGCACATAGTACTCACCTGAGGAAACTCTAGAGTTACTAAGAATGAGTTGTGAGTTAAATGTTGTAAAGTGTTATGTGTGACAAGGGGAGATTGTATGTTTGTGGACAGAATGCCAGCAGTCCACATGTTGGTGAGGCAGAAAGAAAAGACATCTACCTTGGTCTGGGAAGTGGAACTTGAACACCACTCGTGTTGCCTCACTGAAACCCAAGCAGGTATTTTTTATGCATGGCAAGAAACTGATGGAATAAATGGAAATGCCCTGGAATTCAGTGTCATGCCAAGAAACAGAATTAATATAAGTAAATATGTGTAAAAGTATATATGTATATTTGTAAATGATAACCATAAGTAGTAATGTGTCTTTTAGTAAATGTAGGTCAGGAGGCCCACACACCTTACCATGGACCTATGAATTATCTTTGGGACTATCTCACAGCCATATTAGTTGTCATTTGTTTCTGCATATCCTTTACATTTACATATCTTTCTTATATAAACAGTTTTGAGTCATAATTGAATTTGCATTGGAAGCTCACCGTGCTGTACCATGACCCCAACTCTCGAAGCCTTTACACATTAACTTTAGCACAGTCCCACAGCCATATGATATTTTGCTTACTTTTTTGTACATAATTATTACTTTTACATTATAAAGGGGAACAAATAATTTGAGGACCTTGCTTTTTTGGCCAAATCATGAGCAACTTTTTACAATTCACCTGGTGTTTAAGGGTTAAAGGCAATTGATACACTCAAACCTTGTTGCTTGGTGAAAAACCACATCATTTATGCAACCTCCACGTTCCCATATAGGCACATAATACATTCAACCAAACAACTGGTAGTTACCAGCTACAACTGCTCTGCTAGCGTTAGAATTTTTCATGATGCCTTTGACCCTAGAATCAGTACAGGACCCATTTAAGCCATAAGTACTTTGCCAACTTTGTAAATGGAATAATTCTGACTTTGGACATTATACTAGATGTAAAACAGGGCAGATGAACATACCACAACTGAAAGGAATGGATTTGCACAAACAAACATTCATATACCAATGATCATTCTCTTGTCCACTTCTAACAGTAAGTGAAATGCAGAATTAAACAGAACTGTGCAGTAATTGGATATGAAGAAGTTAATATGTATAGAGCAAGCAATTTTGATGCAGTATACAAGAAACTCTTTTAATTATGTTATTACTTTTTTATATAAAGCAATAGATGTCATGTGATTTTAGCCATTTCAAAATGTCATTATTTATGAATGTAGAGAGAAATCTTATACAAAACTCATTTTATCTTTTCATGATATAATATGTTCAGAAAATATTGTTTGGAGAATTTGTGGTCTAATGGTGAATTACTGGGTTTGAACTTAAAAAAAAAAAAGCACTGTATTGATAGATAAGCAGAGCACATTGCCTGATAGCAAAGTATCTTGGTGAAAATGAAAACCACATTATGGGTGCTGAAAACTGAATCATTGGCCTTGGTATGGGATATTCATGTCTACCACACCGCCGACTTCAGGGACTATTATTCTGGCTAACGCCAGGCCATTTTATTCAGTTTAGGCAGGGGCCACCCGGGAGCGGGGCTTCCGTTGCAGGGGCTACCCCTGGGGCGTGCCTGGGCAGGGGGGGGAGGGTAGAATGGTATGGGAATGTTCAAAATAATCACAATATTTGTCATTGTTAGTTGTTTCTATCCTAGCAAGAAATTCTGTATCATCTTATTATGTTGATAAACATGGTCAAGATGAAAGTCAGAGCCACTAACTACAACAACAATTTTCAGCTATCCTGGAGGAGTCATTGGACAACTTCACTGATGTCATAACTGTCTTTGCTCACAACCTGAAGACCGTACAGGATGACCTCAAGTGAGTTGCTGGTGCCTTTACTAAGTATGGGTCTTCATTTAAGAAACTTGGAGATTTCCCAGTTTCTTCTAGCTTGTCTTTGCAGTGCTGCTATATAATTGAGAATATGCTTTTATGTTTGTATTTTATTTATACCTGCATCCCATATGTTACATTCATTTGTGCTCATTGCTTAAGATACTGTAGAAAACTATACCCATATGAGCCCGAGAAGAGAACTAAACCTTATAACTCATCAAACTTTACTTCATGGCATATTTTTTCAGAGTTAATGGGACTCGTAATTTCGATAACTTAAACTCTAGTTCTTATAAAGATTAATGTTTTGTTTGTTATAGAGATAAATTGAGCAGACTTGGATGCAACTAGGGAGGTTTAGATGATTGTCTTAAAACAAATACATTGCTAACTTACTAAGTCATATAAAACTCATTACAGCCCTGTAACACTCCGTGCTATAAACGACCAGATAATGAAGTTGGAGCAAGCGTTCATTCTACCTGCAGGTCTTCCAGGTCGACCAGATGTCAGGTAGGGGAATTATCCAAGAA
>JAUTYZ010283235.1:0-10058 GCA_032273725.1 Panulirus interruptus | reverse complement strand
AGTGTAAGATGGTTCCGGGCACCACTTTAACGCTCCTCAGTCAGGATGGTAGTACCACCCTGGGCGGCTGTTGTCAAGACGGTAATAAAGAGGGCTACCAAAAATCATGAAGTAGATGTTAAGATGGTTTAAAAGGAGTTATACACATAACTAGTATGATGTCCCTTTTTTTTTTTATAGATTTCCTCAAACTGTGTTCGAAAGGCCTTGAAAAAATACGCAAATAGGAAATGCAGTCAGCTCTGTCTGGGTAATGTTCCCAAACGGTAAATTATTTCCATGTACCACACATAAATATGGGTGTCGTAATCCATCAAGATATTTTAAAAGTTTCTGGTAGACTTACAAAGACCTCTGACGTACTGACAGAGAAACAGTTATCATCCTGAGTGTCTTAGCGTTGTCCACGGCAACAACATCTGTACTATTTCTCTCCTAACAGATGCGATCTTCTGTTATAAAAGATTTGTTTATCACTTCTTCCAAAACTGTTAGACTACTTTTCCTTCTTCTTTCCTTTCGTCTCTACCATTCTGGCCCTGCTTCATATAAAAGCCTGGCCTGGACGAGGACATTCGTTCGGGACCTTTCGGCATGAAAAGGAATAAGTTCCAGAGGAACCAGGTGGTGGTACCTGGCTGGGAGGATGATCCAGCCCGCTGGCACAGAAACACGTCTTCCCCTCCAAGAGTTGTTGCTCAACACTGACTGCTATTTCCCCTAGTTCTCCCTTCAGTACAATGGTTATGTACGTACATACATACACATTATAGTTACGATGAGAGCAACATACTTTACATTCAATAAGCGAACAATCATATATGATAATCTCTCAACAGAGAATTTAAAATTTTCGCTTGCATTTGCAAAAAAAAAAATAAAGTGGTTAATGGTGAGATATTCAGCTTTGCATTTACTAGAAAAAATGTCGTCTTAAACCCCATTCAGTATATGATCCAACCGTTTTCTTTACCCTGCAACACAATATCACGGCAAAATAGCAGCTACATTATAAAGAGAAGAAGAAAAAAAAAAATTGAGATTCAATTCCAAGTCCATCCATACGAGCGTGCTGGAAAGTTCCTCTGATTTTTCTTCTTGAGAGGAACCCGCTCGGCAGACTTCCGATAATTTTCAGTCATGGTTCTTCTGCCTAACAGTCTTCATTCCAGAAATCATGAATTCTTTTTCATCTTCCTTGCGATCTGCTGAATTTAGGAAACCTGGATACATATGATGCTGAAGGTCAGGGTTCCCTCTCGTTCACACATACATGGGTAAACGTTACTGTAACATGCCGGGGGTGGATAGGTTGTAGATAAGACTTAGAACTGAGTGACTATCCTGGCATTGTGCTTTCTAATACCGACATCCTCCGTGTCCTGGGGAAGCAAATTGGCGCCCTGGTTCTCTGTGAGTGATTGTACCTGACTCTCAGATTTAACAGTATTCCTTTCAAACTTTCTTTAATGTGTTTATACAATTCCTAAGTACGTAAACTTCACATTTAGGTTTAACTATATCTGCGCCTTTCCAAATCTATGAATCAATGACTGTAAATCCGAAGATAGTCAATATGATTTCAGACCTTGTTTACATTACTAGCCTGTGGTGAGAATATGGTCATGGTATGGGATTCACATCTCACAGGCGTACATCGTCCTGCAGCACTACACTGGACACTACACCAGTGCTTGAGTGTCCTCCAGATAATATTTCATAAAGGAGGTAAACGAAGGCCCCGCCAGCAGATCCTGTGTATCTCCACCCTAACAACGAAGACCCAGTCAGCAGATCCCGTGTCCCCCTCACCCTAACAACGAGGGCCCCTCCAATAGATCTTGTGTCCCTCCCACCCTAACAACGAGGACCCAGTCAGCAGATTCTGTGTACCTTCCACCCTAACAACTAGGGCCGCTCCAACAGATCCCTCCCACCGTAACAACGGGGGCCCCGCCAGCTGATCCTGTGTGCCTCTCACCCTTGCAGCGAGGGCCTCGTCAGCAGATCCTGTGTCCTCCCCATCGTAGCAACAAGTACACGAGCCATCACGAGCTATGGAGAGGACTTGTTGACTGATTACCTTATCTAACTGGGTCGTCAGAAGGGGCAGTTAGAGTGATAACGCTTGTCTCACTTGGGTTATGAAGTTATGAATTTGGATGACTTACGCAACGCTGTCGCCTGCACACCCGAGATGATGGTTTCTTACATACCTTTTATCTATTGATGGTTTATTGTCTCTTCGGGTTTTCTGTACGTCATTGTGAGACTACATTTTTTCCTATGATGTTCCGTCCCGACACTCTCTTTCTCACTCTCTTCTCTTCGTCTACGTTCGGCTTCATCCTTCGGTTTAGAGGACATTTTAAGTTATTATTGCTGTCTGGCATGTCCCTCAGGTACATAGTTTTATTTATAGTTTTAAAGATATCTATTGTCTAGATATACATAGACTAGGCATCTCAGTGAGGGTATGGGTGAAGGGTACATATCTAGGGGTAGAAGGAGGCAAGTATACAGCGTATGGTGGTACGTAGAGAGGGACATACACAGATGCGTCTCCATACTGTGTGGAGGGAAGAGGGGGAACTGAGGTTCTTTGGAGTGTGGAGGAGCAAGGGACAGTAGGTGAGTTTTGTCATGTGAGAGGAACAAGTGAAGGAGAGGATGGAGAGGAGGAGCAAGGGATAGTGGGCGGGCTCCAATTGTGATGTAGGCAAGTGAGGAAAGGATAGAGTGGAAGAGTAGGGAAGTACGTGGGCAAGATATGATGGTTATAAAAGATAAGGTAAGAAAAGAGTGAGTGAGTGGAGGGGAGAGAGGTGTGACTACAAAGAAAGAGTGGTAGCGATTGTGAAAGACTGGATATAAATAGAATGGGAAAAGATGGGAAGAATAGGAAGGGGTAAGGATGTGTGTTATAAAAGATAAGGTAAGAAAAGAGTGGGTGAGTGGAGGGGAGAGAGGTATGACTACAAAGAAAGTGTGGGACCTATTGTGAAAGAAAGGATATGAATAGAATGGAAAGAGTTAGAAGTAAACAAATAAAGATAGTTGCATTAAACGAAAGTTCTGACTTTTATCCAAGAGTCTTGGTGAGATATCAGTAATAAAGGTTTCCTTGCCCAGGGTACGCTACATATAACAGTGATATAGGAAACAACGTAGGCGGTGTGTCTTGGTCTTAGTAAATCCTGTACGGAAAAATGTTGTAGATGGTTATACTAACGACATCTCTTTAGAAATTAAAGATAATCTTCATACGACAATTAGGATTAGTTTTCAGCCAATCCCCTTCCTTTCCCCTGTACAGACACCATAGGTAGATGAAAGACTTTATGTCCTGTTAGCAAAGATCTGTACTGAACACGATTCGATTATAGGTGGATATTTTGACATACCGTTATCGAAGAGGAGCAAATCCCTTTTGTAGTAGCTCTGAGCTTGGGCTTTACCTGATCTTGCTTGATAGTGCCCTAACACAATTCGCTAAGAAATCTAATCGTGGCATGAACATACTGAACTTAGTATTAGCTACAAATGATGATCTTATCTATAATGGTGTGGCGCGAGTGATCACTGACAAATCGCTTCTGACGTAACTTTCAGTACCTTTTGTAAAGTTAGTCAACAAAACAATCGTGAATAGATACCAGATTTTAAACCTGCAGATCCTAAGGACACGATGAAGCGATATGGACGTAGCTTGGAAAAACTTCAGTAAAACATTCGAAGTAGTAGGAGGAACGTATGTACCGATGCGTGGCAGGTATTCATTTTCTTGAACTAAACCAAAGGGTGAAGCAGTGAAATAAAGGCCTACCTGTTAACTGAGAAAGTAGCACGCAAGAAAGTTAGCGAAAGCAAATACTAACATGATTCAGTCACATAATTTTGCATTGAAAAATTAAAAAGAAAATTCATACATCACAGTTAAGTTCAATAAGAAGCACATATTGCTGAAAATAGCTAATTAAACCCTAAAGACTATCATATGTAGTTATGCTAGACGGTAGAGATTTACTACCAAGTCAACTGATCCGTTCATTACGGCAAACTGTTATTCGCTTCAAGACAGAAAAGCAATAGATAAGATCACATATTTTATTCCTTCAGCTGTATTTACCACCGAAGATGCAGCTCATGTTTCAGATCCAATCCCATTGCCAGAAGAGAACACTTTGCCACACACTGAGATGTACGTTCAAAGTATATTGCCGGTATTGAATGGAATCGAAGTAAATAAAAGTTAGGCCCTTATGATCTTTTCTCCGAGAGCAAAAGTGATTAGCAGTAGGATGGTCAGTCGTAGCAAGTGGCGTGCTGAAGGGATCGGTCCTGGGAATGGATTTTTTGTACTCATATGTACTATATTAATGACACTGACAGTGGATTGCGTTTAAAGTACCAAAATTTGCAGGCGATCTGAAGCTAGGAGATCAAAATTCAACCAAAATTGAACGTCTACAGCTGGAAACTGACATAGGTAGACTGATGGACTACGCTTATTGGGGAAAAATGAAACTTAAAATCGGTAAATGCAAAGTTTTACGCATCGGTAGCAAAAATGAGAAGAAGAGCGACAGCATGAATTCTGTTGAGCTACAGAAGGTAAATGAGGAAGATCACTTGATGTAATAATCTCTGATGACCTAGAGCCTAGTTAGGCGCGCACAAAAGCAACAGAAAACGTGAGCAAAATTCTAGGCTTCATAGGTATGGCTTTCTATGTCAGGTCTACGAAACTAATTCTCACTCTTTACAATTCACTGGTGCGTCCTCACCTTCAATATTGTGCTCAGTTCTGGTCACCCTACTTGACAAAAAGACGTAGACAGAATAAAAGCGAGCTACCAAGATGATTCCCGAACTGAAAAACAAATCTTATGACAGTGAGCTAAAGGGATTAAACTTAGAAAAGAGGAGGTTAAGAGGTGATTTGATGCAGGTTTTACAAACTATCAAAGGCTTTGATAATCTCGTTCTAGGCAGGTTTTCAATGTTAGATTTGACTGATTTCACTCATAGAAATTGTTGCGAATTCATGGGCGAACGTTTCATTTCGAATCTAGCAAATACTTTTTCATCAAGTAAATTTTTAACATATATAATGAGGTACAATTCAACGTGGTTGAAAGCAACACAACAGACACGTTTAAAATCATATCTAACAAACACTTTGCTTCAAGTTCACGACTGCGCCTCCATAGTTACATATAAAATTTACAGGCGTTTCTCTTTAAGGTCATCTATTTCTTCTACTCTTATCACGCTAATCTCTTTTATGTTTCTGATCTCTCCCACTCCCACTAGTTTTGGAAGGACCCAGTGGTCTGTTGCTCTTTGTGTCTCTCTGCAAGTGAAGGAGTAGGCAACCAGAGTGGGGTAAAGCGTGGTCACCGGCGAGCCCTACCCTCAGATACAGAACAGTATCATAACCATCGCCCAGCCTAGAAAATCAAACACGGCCTCACCAGTGTACTACTGTAGCTTACATCCACACTCACAGATGGACATGTGCCTTATGATAACAGTGTAGAGACCCCCAACAGACATTAATGGAGAAGGCAAAAGTAGAACAGAACAAACTCTGGGATAACACGACCGACGTTCTGGTAATGCAACGAGCCTAAAATATTCTGGTAAGGAGTCAGACGACTAAAGGGACACCCCCGAGGCAGCATCATATAAATAACAGTGAATAAGAACAGAATTCATGAGGCCCAAGGTATGGCGTAGGAATTCATGAATACAGGGAAAATTTGTACTCAAAGAAAATAAAAATTTAAGCCATGCTCGCGAAAAAGAAATTTTTGACTGGCTGACTCAAATCGGGGAGAGAACCATCCCACACCAGACCATAGACTCAGCGCGGCTGTCCCACAACAACTCCCTCTCATTGCGCACTGACATGTCAGAACTACGTACACTCTAGGAGAGAGAAAAATGGACAAGAAAAAATTACGTTACCGCGCAAAGGCCTGAACTGCCTTATCCATATCTACAACGCTGTGCTTAACACAGGGTACCCTCCCCTGAGATGCAAAGAAGCCAGAGTGAGATTGATACTTAAGCTAGAAATACCAGAGACTGACCTAAAGAATTACCGATCGATTTTCCACTTAGAGACATCAGCAAAAATATTTGAAAGATTAATTAACCTTAGATTATGATAAAACCTTGGAAGCAACAGCCGCTATCACCAGGATCAATAATGGCTTCCGGAAGGGTAGAAGCACCACATCTGCAATCGCGATCTGTGCAGAAAAAGCTGCAATTATCAACGAATTAAGAATATACTGCAGAGAAATCCAGAGATGTAAACAAAGTGTGGACGACCGGCCCACAATATAAGCTTTTACAATCAGGCATGCCAGGAATTACAGACATATTACGTAGTTTCCTTAACCAACGCACTACAGGAATCACCATCAACTCTGCAACGCTACCAAAATCTCATTTACTAAGAGGGTTCCCCTGAGGCAGCGTCCTGTCACTAACACTATTCATAACTTACACAGTAGACATTCCCCTCCAGTAGGGAACATGAGCATGGATATCCTGTACGCAGTATCTAACAACGCACTCCACAAACCAGACTTAACAGCTCCGAAAAGAATGGAATAAAAAAAAATCACCATTGTGGTACTAGGGAAGTTAAAACCCGGCGACAGAGCCACAGAGGGTAACCGGATAATGCTATAGAAGAGCTGTAAAATCTGGACCACACGCTAACATCACGAGTTTGATTGTAGAATATGTTAACAAAAGAACCGCAGAAGGTAAACTAGCCCTGACTGGCCTGTACAGGTTTCTTCACCTGCTACAGGGTAAAAAAATTACACCTTGCAAAGCCTATGATGTTGAAGGTACAAAGTACAGACTAAGGCTCAACGATTCGTCGCAGATGAAAAACACCCCTACAGAGAAAATACCGGAAAAGATCAAAGACCAGTTGGTAAATGCTTGAGAAAAGCAGCGTAAATATGTTGCAGAAACTAGAAGATAACAGATACAAACTATAAACTCTAGCAGGTTCTTGCTCTACGGACTCTCATCTACTCATTCCTGCGGGAGAACGGCGGAATGGTATTGTTCGGTGGTGTAATCACTCATCCCGCCATTCTTCCTCTTCACACCTCCCATATTGCCACACAATCTACCCGCTCAACACATCTCCCCGAAAACATATCACTTCAGCAGCCTGCGATTTCTATTCTGCCAAAGAATGGATGAATCATTGGCAAATGTGTATGGGGGTTAGTTGTCATGCGTCTGGTAATTTTCTCGGCGTGTCTACATACAGACAAGACCGCCTTCTTATTGCGCAGATATTCAAGACCACGACAGTAGCACCATTATGGAACACACTTGCTTTCCACGGAGCCTCAAAGCCCTGAGGGAGACTCCAGTCATCCATCGATACACACAGTGAAGACACTAAACTTAGCTTATCCAGTTTCCTCCCTAAACCAACAAATATCGCTGCATAAGCACACATTCCAAGTCTTCCAGGCGGACACGAATAAAACACAGCAAATACGTATCCAGCAAACCACCCACACACCTCAGTAAAGCCTACACCGTATGTCTGTATACTTTATGACAATCTTCCGTTTCTCGGCTGTATCATCTCCTGACGAACCCCTTTCTTTTTCTCGTCCTTACCACCCATCAAAAAGAAATACTGACCCTATCGCAGCACTGAGGCTGTGATTACGTTGTTGCAACAGTCGAGGTCGTTGTCATCGTGTTTGTAATAAAATCTGGAACATGATAGTTGTTGTTGCTGGTGCTATTGTGAGACTGAGAGATTAGGTTTCGTATTTTTTTATCTTC
The DNA here is from genome assembly GCA_032273725.1 of Panulirus interruptus. NCBI lineage: Eukaryota > Metazoa > Arthropoda > Malacostraca > Decapoda > Palinuridae > Panulirus > Panulirus interruptus. The sequence goes on along the minus strand of JAUTYZ010283235.1, from coordinate 2,216 downwards.
ATTCTCGCAGGTTATAATTAAGTCATCCTGAAGGAAGGCTCGCGTCTGGCCGAGCAAGACGGAGACCACGTTGTCTCTGGGTAGTTTAATGTCGATGGGAACCATCTGATACCTTCATACCTCGAGCCAACGGTAATCAATTTACTGCCAGGGAAGGGGAAGGGAGGGGAGGATAGGAGGGACCAGGGTACGAGAGGAGGGAAGACGAGGAGAGGGATGGGAGAAGATGAAAGGAGCTGGAGAAGGGAGTGGAGAGGAGGGAAGGAGTGGAGAGAGGGGAGAAGAGAAGGGGTTAAGAGAGGAGGTGGAGAATATGGGAGGAAGATGCAGGAAGGGAAGGAAGAATATGAGTGAAGAGGAGCGAGAAGGATGGAAGGGAGAAGAAAAGTTGGGAGACGGAAGGGAAAGGGAGAGGATGGGGAGATTGTGGGATAGGGGAGGATGAGGGAGGAGGGGTAAGGATGAGACTGTAAGGGTAGGGGAGGGAAAAAGGGGGATGTGAGGTTTTAGGAGGAAAGGGAAAAGAGAATGGAGTGAAGGAGAAGGGAGGTGGAGGGATATGGAGGCTTGGGGAGGGGAGGGAAAGGGAGGTGATGAGAAAAGAAGGAAGGGGATGGGGAGGAGGGCGTTGAAGGTGAGAAGGGAGAGGGATGATTGGGGTGGTGGATTGAGGGTTAGGCAGGAGTTGGTGGAAGGTGGGTTGGGAAGGGGCGGTAGAAGGTGGGTAGTGGGTTGGCAAGTGGAAAGCGAAGGTGGGTGATTGGTCAGGGAGGATGCGGCAATACGAGGTGAAGGAGGAGGTAAGGGGAGCAAAGGGTAAAGGAAGGGGGTGTGGGGAGGGGAGAAGTTTGGAGAGCTGGGACGAGAGTGGTCGGGAGGAGGGGGAGGGAGGAGAGCCACATGGGAGTAAATGAAGAGGACAGATGACAGGAGACCTGATGGTCCGTGACGAGGTTATCTACAGTCGTAATTAAAACTATAGAAGGAACAAGATAGTAAAGCAAAATGCATCTTCCCACTCACCTCTCCCTCCGGCTCAACTGCCTTTAGGGGAAAAAGCTGAGGAGATGCACCATGTAGTACGGAGAAAGTATACTGCCAAGGAAATCTTATCGGAAAGAGGGAACAGGAAAAGTTGGCTACTGTAAACAGAAATGCCCACACTGAGAAAGCAGAAGCTGCATTAATTTTTCATGAAGCTGGACAGTTTTCTAATCTAAGACATCGCTGAAGTACTCATCCAGCCTTGGTTTGACGGCATTAATAGGCTTTTTATTTACAACAACTGATGGTCGTTTATTCCATTATTTTACAACGTTAAAGCTGAAAAAACTTTTACTCATAACGTTGTGTGTGGTCATTACGTCTATATCCAATGTGAAAATCATAAGTTATGTTGTCAAAATCATATCATATTTTCAAAACTTCTATCAGAATTCCTTGGAATTTGCAGTTTTTAGAGAAAATAACTTTCTGAATCTTTCTTCATAAGGCTTATTTCTAAGTGACAAAATTATTTCTGTTGCTCTTCTTTGAATTCGTTCTAGTTTCTCTGCATCTTTGGTCAAGTATGGGGACAGATATAAACATTATATTCCAAATGAGTTCTTACCAGGGGCTTATAGAGAGTGAGCACTGCGTTCTTCGTTTTAATGCTTATAATTCTAGCTATGAAGCTAAGCATCCTGTTGACATTATTGTATGCAACTGGGCATAGTTTTTCTTATCTCACACCATTACCAATAATCTTTTGTTCTAATTATGGCTTACCGAGCATCTTTTAAATCGTAATTCATAATAGGAACAAACTGCATTACTTAACATTTACTTCCAATGTAATCCATTTGCCATGTCTCTGGACACCCTAACAGTTTGTCTAAATCAGTTTTAATCTTTAATTAGTCTTCCTTGCACTGGGCTATGTTTCCTAATTTCGTACCACAGGCGAATTTTAAATCCTACTGGTGAGTCCTGTCTTCAGGTTGTTGATATAAGATGGCGAAAAGCATGGATCCCCAACACTAATCCATGTAGCACCCCACTTGTCGCGTGAAACCAGTCAGACGCTCCCCCATGTAATACCAGATCTTGTTTCCTGCCTGTGAGTCAGTCTTTTATCCACGCACAGATCCTGTTTCCTATGCCTGAGCTTTTTCCCGTTAGCAATCTTTGATGTGGTACTTTGTCGAAAGCTTTTCGAAAGTCTGATTATATAA
>JAUTYZ010283014.1:0-10061 GCA_032273725.1 Panulirus interruptus | reverse complement strand
GCTAAAGTATTCTATGTGAAAGTTTGGCATATTTTCAGGGCCTGTTGCAGGAGAGTTCTTTAGGGTTTTAATAGTATTGCTTGTATCAGTTGGTGTGAAGGGTAGGTGAGTGGTTGTTTCTGGTTAGATTTATGCAGGTTTTTCATGAATCTACTGTTTAGGAGTGTGGTTGGTTTGTGGCTGATTTTTGAGTAATGGCCATTGAGTATGTATTTATGTGTTGCCAGACTCCATCTGCCTGTGGTTACGAAAGTTACAAAAGGGTTTGCCATGGAAAAGTCAACATAAAATTAGATATAGAGATCTGAGATGAAATCACATATTGTCCATTGAAGTATAAGAGTATAGAACCTAACTTGATATTGTCTTTTAACAGAGAAGGAGGATGTGTGATGGTTAACAATATCAACATGAATGATGGTCAAGAGGGAATTAGCAGTTTTATTGAGAAGCGCAAACCTAATTGGTCCCATTCAGATGATTAAGGTGTAATACCAGACAATATCAAATTAAAAACTGAATTGACTTCCTAGAAATTCCATGTACAAGGTGATTATTAATGATACCATCAACTTGGTGACATGCATATGAACTTTCCTAAACAGGCCAATGTACATACTCATTTGCTTCACATTTTTTGTGGTAGATGGTTTTTGTTATCTGCAAAGTATCAATGTAAAACAATACAGTTTTCACTCTGTTCTTTTAATTTTACAATAAAGAAAATGATACTGGGAATAAAGGATTTTTAGATGCTACTATTTACCAACTTCAGATTTTTTCACTGATAAGAAAGTTGAAAATTAAAAAACAAAATTTTTACATTTTCTAACTTTTTTCTATTAACAAATGGAAAATTAATATCATATTTTTCTGTAATCTAATGATGTCTGACAACTTGATTAGTCTTCCTATTTCCATTGTAATGTGCCGCTAATGACCTTTGTTGTTGATGCGTTAGATAATCCTAAATACCGAATTAATCCATTGTAATATAAAGTCATCAAAAATGTATCACTATCCTCAGGTTCAACGGGTTTCGAAATAAGGAATGTTACCCCAGTTGTTTCAGTATGGTTGGTCTTCTGACTATTTTTTTCTTATACATTATGAAATTCCTTCCCTATGCAGTATTCTTTGACTTAAATTTTTTTTAATACTATTCAGTAAAAATCATTTGTTTACTGAAATAGGACAAGCAAACGTAATTCACTACTTTGGAGATTCTCATGCTAAGAAATATTTGCTCCAATTTTATAACAGGCAAAGCACATTGGGAAGCTAAAGCGATGAGCTGCCATTTACCAAACAGTGTGTGGTTACTAAAGAAAATGAAAAGAAATTGAAAATTTTACTAATGTTAAAAAATCTAATAGATTTGCTAAGGATAACATTTGAACAAAAAAAATATACAGTACTGATTGTCAAGACATCATTATTTTGCTTGCGGGAGTGTCAAACCAATGCAGGCTAATTTCCCTTTAATATTAAGACTTTGAAACAAAAACAACCATAATATATATTTTGATACAAAAGCAATGGAGAAAATGGATGGCAGATGGAAGAGCTATTTAGCACACGAATGTTGGCAATCACTGGAATGCTAGCCTCTGCCAAATCTTCAACTTATGCTCCATGAATGATATGGTAAAGTGTATTTTTCGTAAATTTTGTTTTACATAATTCTCTTACGCTCTATCTACCTCAAGTTATTATTTATATATTCACAAAATAATGAAAAATATTGAGTGTGACAGTTGAAACATCATATTTAGTAAACGAATGCCAAGGACAATACCACTTTTGAAGCACCAAGAAGCACGGAAAACTTAAACATATGCTTGTCCATAAAACTGTAAATTGTAATTTTATATATTTCTCTACAGTTCTCTTCATTATTTTCTTACCTAACTCCTGAACTAATAATTATGTAGATTTCTTCTTACTTGATTGCCATTTCCCACGTTAGTGAGGTAGCACCAGAAACAAATGAAGAAAGGCCAAATTTGCTCACATCCATTCTCTAGATGTCATGTGCAATGCACCAAAACCTTAGCCTTCTATCCACAACCAGACCCCACAGACTTTTCCATGGTTTCCTCTGGCTGCTTCACATGCTCTGGTTCAGTCCATCGACAGCACATCAACCCCTGTATATCACATTGTTCTCATGCACTCTATCTTGTGCAAGCCTTTCACCCACCTGCACGTTTAGCCCTGATCTCTCAGTAATCATTTTCACTTTATTTTCGCATCTCCAATTTGGTCTACCCCTTCTCCTTGTCCCCTCTACTTCTGTCACATATATCCTCTTTGTTAACCTCTCCTCACTCATTATGTCCAAACCATTTCAGCACACCCTCTTCAGCTCTCTCAACCACACTATCTATTACCATACCTCTTTCTTGCCCTTTTATTACTTACTCGATCAAACTACATATTGTCCTCAAACATTTCATTTCCAACACCTCCATCCTATTCCACATATCCTCATCTATAGCCCATGCCTTACATCCAAATAACATTGTTGGGACTACTATACCTTCTAACATACCCATTTTTGCCTATCTCTCTTTCTACACATTCCTCAATGCTCCCAAAACCTTCGCCCCCTCAACCCACCCTATGACTCGCTTCTGCTTCCATGGATGAATTTACTGCCATGTCCTCTTTCAAGTATGTAAAACACTTCACTTCCTCCAAATTTTCTCCATTCAAACTTATATAGATATTTCTTTACCTTTCATACTTTATCACTGTTTCCCATGTAAATGAAGTAGCACCAGGAACAGACAAAGAAAGGCCGCATTTGCTTACATCCATTCTCTAGCTGTCAAGTGCAATGCACCGAAACAATAGCCCCCTATGGTTTCAGTGCATTGCACATGACAAATATATAGATATCATATAAATACTGACTTAAAATAACTGGGAAAAATATTAATAAAACTTACTGGATGTTGTGATGAGGGTATGAGGGCTTATATTTCTTGCTTCAAGGCTTGCATTCTTTTCCAAAGTAAGCCAGTGTCATCCACACAACACTTGTTGATGTGTGACCTCTTTCCTCAATAATTTTCATTACAAACAAATTTTACATGGAAAACTGGGCACAGACAGGTACGAAAGGGTGTTTCTTCACAAAATCATTTGTATACCGGTAAGTGGTACAATCTGAAACATTAGTGGGATATGAACTTGTAGTATTTTGCCATGACATCAAAATATACATAAGTACACAAATATTTCAAAATATCCTGAAATTTTTCCTTATTAAAAGTAGATTATTTAATATATTAAGAATATGAAGATAGAAGAGTGATGAGGACCCACAGACTTGGCTATAACCATGAGTTTTTGACAAGTACCAAACCTAAGCACCTCTAATTTTATCTCAAGAGCAATAGCCTTAAGTCCTGTACTCCCATGGGTGTCCATAACATTCTTTTACGTGCTGTAAGTAATGGGGTAGTAGTGAACACAAGAAAATCTTATGCCAGTTGGTGCAAAACAAATCGAATACAGTAGTATTTTCCAGTGACATTGAAATGTGCGTGATAAAGACAGAAAATTTGAAATATTCTGAAATATTTTAGTATTAAAAGGAACTCATTTTATTCACTGAAAATATAAAGGTAACAATGAGGGAGAACCTAAAGACTTGGCTAAAACCATGAATTTCTAACCTGTAACAAACCTCCTACACTATCTATCTATCTATATTTCTGATAACCATTCCCTTCGGGAACTCTCTCAAGGGGATGGCCACAACAAAAGAGTCTCCATTACTGGTGAACTCCAGTGCCTCTTAAGCCTCCTCAACACCTCCAATTTAACCTCAAGAGTAAAAGCCTCACATCTCGTATTTCCTTGAGTATCTTTAAAAATTCCTTCCAGACATAGTGAAATGCATACACTTGCTGTGGATGCGGTAAATATTGGAATAGCACTGAACAAAACAAATGTACTTTCCCAGTTTGTGTGATACAAATCAAATGGTATTTTGCTGTGACATTCTTAAAATATTCATGACAAGTACGCATATACCTCAAATTATTGTGATGTACTTTATTATTAAAAGAAAATATTCTTTCAGACATCAAATATATTGATAAAAAATACTGTATAAGTTTTCCCAGTCTGTCACAAGTTGAAGCAGTGTCATTAGTAGATACAATGTATCCTAATTTAAAAGAGTTGGAAATCCAAAATGTTGCAATATAAAACACCTTGCTGTACTGGATAGCTTAAACCAGCTATGTTTAAAATGTATGATAAATAAAGGCCTTCAGAAACAAATAATTTTGTGGTCCAGGCCTACATCAGGGAAACTTATTATTATAGGAATCTCAAAGAGATGCAAGAGAGCCTAAAAACCAGTGTAAGGTACAGTATACAAATGGTATACCTGCCTTCAAAGGTGCACCCTTCAGTACTCTTTCCTGTTTGTTGGTATCTCGTCTGTGTGCCCGGGTAATCTGGGATAGTCAAAAATAATGCTAACCACATTATTCCTAAATGTACTACTGGCTGCAAAACTAATTTATTCTCACCATGCAAGCCCCATGCCAAGCGAAACTAGTATTACAATTTGAAAAACAGTAAAGAAATGTGTGCTGAATGAATGGTAATAACTAAAAGTGTGTTCTCTGGAAGAAAACATAATACAAATGGGCAAAAGAAGTATGCTGATTCAAAGAACAGCCATGGACTTAAAGGAAGAGTTAAGTTAAGATGATGTTTTGAAAATTATTGGCCACACTCTAGAAGGAAAGTAGTGGTCTTGAATATATAAATAAAACACACATGATCAAATCAGAATATATTCTGAACATACTGCCCCAAAAAAATTAACAAATTCGATCAGTCTCATGGTACAAACCTGATGCAAACTTTACACAATACCTGGAATTTCTGTATGTACATTTTCTAACTTTTGCAGACCAGCTGTTTTAGGTCTTACAGTTTTAACCATAGGACGACACACATTGATATTATTAATAATGTGTTCTAGGGACCAATGTTTGCGGAGCAGAGCATGATGAAGTGTCCATGGTCCATAACGAATACAACGTATTTGTGTACACACTGCTGTTGTCTTCAGCTTAAATCCAATATCATGGACCAGTGCTTTAAGAAACATTGCAGTTTCATTAATGCATGATACCTCTGCAAAGAAAATAATGCATTAAATGTCAAATGCAAAAAATATTTATAAACTTTATATTAATATCTATTATTGCATAAATATTTTCCCCAAAACCAAAGCACGGTGGCTAATGTAGAAACTTCCCACTATACACTGTTACTAATCATCTCCACACCTTCGCAGGTTAACAAACAAACAAAAACCGTAAGATGTGAATCCAGCACTTTGCTTTGGATACCAAATGAGTGAGGCAGACAACACGTGCTTGCACAAAAAATAAGGCAACAAGAAAGACAGGCTACATAGTAGGGAAAGGGCAGCCACCAACAAGGAAGATAACAACACCTGAGTACTAGGAGGGTTAACGATGGTCATACAGAAAGTCAGCACAGCAGTGGCTTTCCATGTTTTCCTCCCTCGCCCATGTTGGTGTCTTTTCTTTCCACCTCAACTACAAATGAGTTGCTAAAACTCAGTTCACAAACACACTCTCAATCTTCATCTTACATATAACACTTGACAACAGGTAACTTACATACCTTAATATTCTAAATCTCCAATTTAACTTTCTTTCCTTCAAACAAATGGAAATGTGATGAAATGATTTATTTCCATGTTTGATTTGGAAAAGTGCCAAAAGCGGAGGGCTGAACTGTTCTTGGGGTCCCCCATGACAACATCAGCAACTGAGACCCACCCCAACTCCAAAACAATTGCTGACTCTTTCTCAATCCATTCAGCTAGTGGGACCCACCCAACCTTCACTATCATTGCTGGCTCTTTTTCTATCCACTTCTGCAATATTCACAGCCTCAGGTACAACCTCCCCTCTTATGAACAACTACCTACTTCATCATCCGATTTTCTTCTTTCTGAAACCTAAGTCCAAGGTTGCTTCCCCTCTTCACTGTCAAATTTCTAATTATAATATTTACTATGCTTTTATCACTCAAGCATGCAGCACATGGAGACTTGTAGAGGCATGCAGTGCTTTAACAAAAATTTCCTAATTCTATGTAAAATTCCTTTACTTACCAATAGTAAAGTCAGGCAGACTGAAGTCAATTACAGTTAGGCCATATATCAGAGGTGGTGAATTTTCACCTGGTCGGACTAATCCCTCAGAGGACAGAACTTCATATGCCTCCTATTGTAACATGAAAAAATAAGAACACAATTAAGTATCATATGCAATAATCATACATGCTTTTTAAATTTGCAGGTCACTGAATGAACAGTAAATGAAAAACAGATAAAGGATAGACAAAAAACGGTATATAACTGACTGTAAAGGAGATAGGAATTTGGACACATAATAAACTGTAAGCGAGATGAAAACCATGATGTATGGGTGCCAGTATGCATTTGCAATCTGCAGAAACTGTGTTCACTTCTAAAGTCACAAAGAACTGACGGTTTGATGTTCTTCAGTTTCATTTTCTTCACCATCACCTCCAGCATTGTGCCTTATTGTTTCCCTTCTTTTCTTTTCTCATTATAATCACATATTGGAAAGGTGCTATCCATTCATACAACTACAACATAGTCATCTACTTTGGATATATAGTTAGCTTAATGTCAATTTCCAAAATCAAGAAGGAGAGTGCCCCTCTCATCTTCGTAGCATCTCTCCTGTGGTTGCTTTTATTTGCACTAGCAATGCACATAAACTCAACATATCATAAAACACAAGTGATGTTGTCCAAAGACCTATCCAGACCACCTGTGTGCTGACTAGACTGAGGGTTGTTGCTGGGGGAAGCTTGGTACAGTCTAGTTACAGTGCACTGTACTTGTTTGGTGAAGCACTGTAATTTTTATCATCTTCAGTGCATTTTATCCATTTGTAATGTTACACTGTATCTTATACAGTCTGTATATTCTAGGCATATTTGAGTTTGATAAATAATCATTCATTCATAGGGTGAAAGAGGTAAAATGAGTACTTTCTTTACTTCTACCTAGAAACCCTAATTTTTCCATTCTAATACTAAAGACTCTGTATTTGTGCTCAACTCAGTCTTACAAGGAAGTGGCGCACAAAAAAATTAAGGATTTAAGTGTGAGCGATTGAGGTCCTTCTTCGTCTGTTCCTGGTGCTACCTTGCTAAAGTATGAAAAGAAAGAAAAAAAAATGTGTCTGAAGTGAAGTACACAAGAGGGAGGAGAAGATCAAAAAGGAGATGGAAGGATGGGCTGAAGGAGCTTTAAAGGTATGGGTACTGGGGCCTGAATATTCAGGAGGGCGAAAGGATTGCATGGGAAAGAATTAAATGGATCATCAAGTTTAGTGGGGGCAACATGTGAAGTGGTCAAGATAAACCATGCAATTTTTTGCAGCACTTTTCTGTGGAGGAAGGCCCTCGTTTCAGTACTTTATACATAATAGAATAGGACTCAATATGTAAAAATGAAGTGAATATTCATTTGTTCCTAACACCTCCTCACTAAGCAGAAGCAATTAGGTTTAAAAAAATCACTGACATGTTTGCTATATGTTAAAAGCAACAAATAGAATATTCTTATGTTTTAACACAAAAGCTAACTTGAGCCTCTGACTACTGGCTTTTGATATTCAAATCAAAATTTTAATTCATCGATCTAACTTTCATCAAAGACTAGTACACCAATACACAATCTACTAGCCTCTGTACTAAAACAGAAAGGTTTTTATAACCATCATTATTGTTTATATTATGAGCAGTAGTAGCAATACTGTAATAGTAATCATAGTCACAATAATGCTAGGGGTGTCAATAGTGGTGACATCATATTCATCATGACAATCATCACTGTACTCTACCATATTCATTTACTGTGTGTATAAAATATGTACTCGACCATAATCATTGACTGTGTGTATAAACTACAAATTTATTACATTACTTACAAATCTAAAGACGATAGTAAATTTGTCCAAACCTGACCTGTGAATGGGGATCTATACCCAGATAAGAGAGTGAGCTTCGCTGGTGTGCTGACTGGATGGGCGTAAGTGCTTTTGTCAACTTGCCCCTTGTCACGTGTGCATATTTTGATTTCTCTAAAACCTACAGACATGAAAGAAAAGTTGTTATAAACAGCTTTTGGTAAAATTAATCACATAAACCATTCAGATGGTGTTTCTTTTCTTTTATACAAATAATTATGGAAATTCTGAGTTGCCTAATCTCATAATATGTACATGAACAATTTTAATTAGATTTGATATATGCAGGTTTTGAAATATTCTTTAATTTCTTTATCGCCCAAATTGTCTTCTGAAGGTTATAATAGTGTTACTATGATTTTAATAAAACTTAAATGCTGTGCTCCAATGTTCAGTGTGAAATTAATTCTAACCTTACAGCAGAAATCCTGAGGAAAGAGATTTCTTTTTTAATTGGTAATACATATCTAAGGTAATGTCTGCATGAGGAATATGATCAGCATCATGTAATTTGTACATATGTGGATGACATAAGGGCAAATATATGAGGAAATGTAATGAATGGTTTCAAATTTAGTGTCAATGTATGCTAAAAACTCAAAAATAGCAGTAACAGACTGAGTAGTTTGACCTACCTTGCCATTATAAAACTGATTGTCAGTGGCTCGTCCAAACTGACCAGAAACAGTGTATGTTCGGATTAACCTTGACTCTCTCACAATATGTGTTCCTTTGCTTCCAGAGTTGACTCCAAGGACACATACCCCTACATATAAAGTACACTCATTAGCACATTTTAAATATGAATTCTAAATACTGACATAATAGCAGAGAGCTAGTTTTAAATAAATATGTATTTCTTATATAAAGGAAAAAACACTAACCAAAATGACTGAAAGACCAGTTTGAAATTTGAGTGGATAAAAAATTTTCTGAAGCATCAATGATTATACCATGAAATATTCTACTATAATATGCCTAACAGATTCAGCATTCTGCACTATACTTGCCAAAGGTATTACTGCCATCTAGCCAAGAAAATATTTCTTCTGACTGCATAATACAAGTCAACTTGGCTCATGACTAGTGAGAAGGGTGTACCCAATCTGAGACTCTGACTTCCCATACAGTGGATGTCTATGCTAATTCAAAATCACGTAATAAGCCTGCCATATTGTTTATTGTAAGTACAAAAAAGGAAACCAAAGGTTGTGTTTCTCTTTGTCTATAAGTACACTGCAAATGAAAATGCATGAGTTCATCTTTTCATCACCATATGTATGCATGTTTTACTTATACTAATTCATGTCTTGGAACTTTACCTAGCACAATTGAAAAGATTGTCATAATGCAAATGGGTCTGAGAAATTACTAGTCTTTGGTATCTGATTACATCCAAAGGCTTTTTATTTTTACCTGAAATATCTTTCTGTAGATTCTGTGCCCAAGACAACTTGATATCTTTTGGTTGATATCTCGGTCCCAGTGCCAGAGGACTGTCAGCAAAATTCTCCTTCTCTGTAACAACCAGTCTCTCACCAATATTACCTGTGAAAGAGTTTAACAAAACAATCCTATTTGCCAATATTATCAGAAAAGTTTTCATAAAATTTCATAAATTACAAGACAACTTGATGTCTTTTGGTTGACATCTCATTTCCAGTGTCAGAGGATTGTCAGCAAAATTCTCCTCTTCTGTAACAACCAGTCTCTCACCAATACAACCTGTGTAAGACTTTAACAAAACAATCATATTTGCCAATATTCTCAGCAACATTTTTCATAAAATTTCATATATTATTTTTACTTTACACACAAAGTAAAAGCCATCAAATTCCCACTGATTCAGAGCTGATTTCTTTCACTGGTAGGATACCAGAAAAATCAAGCCTCCATGCCTGATCTATCTATCTATCTATCTATATCTCTGATGCCTGTTCCAATTGGAACTCCCTCAAAGGGGTGGCCACGGCAATAGAGTCA
>JAUTYZ010282904.1:0-10061 GCA_032273725.1 Panulirus interruptus | reverse complement strand
TGAGGAAGATTATACTCAATACCTCACGACCCAAGTCTAGCGCTGACCAAAATTTAGAAGGGAATATTTGAACTAGCAACTCGCAGAAGGAAAAACATACGAAAACATTTTTCTCCCAAGAAGAATAGCAAACTTTGGAATAGAAAAAGAGAGAAAGTCCTTCGAAGTCCATTACTGAGTACGATTTAAGTTCTTTCCCGAGATACTGAGACACGAATCTGCCTTTGGAAGTAGGAGTCCGCGAAAAGATCTCTCGGTAACCAAGAATTCTGGTGACGCACGGGGGTCTTACTGGGAAGAGGTGAGGCTTGACCTTCTTGCACCATTTGGAGACGAGGAACCAGTGTAACCAAGAGTCCAAGTAGTACCAGGGATCTCACAGGTTCCTTATCAGTAATTACACATAACTTACTGGTAAACTTTCCAAGTAATTTTACCCCCTTTGTTCACCTTGTAACTTTGTTTAAGAAGCATCGAAGGCAACTTTGGCTTGAGAGTTAGGGCGCAAACTATCCTTATTGCCTGCACTCGGCTGGCCTGGCCTGGCCTAGTCTAGACCCTCTTAGAGTATCTAAGAATACCTCTACCTAACCGGATTATTCAAACAGAAATTAACAGTTCAGTCAAAGAAATAAAATACAACAGGAAACATATATATGCTAAATTTAGTTAAACTACAGACCCACTAAATGTAATGACTAGCTGAATAATAGTCACAGACTTTCCTAGGCATCTCAACAAACAAAAATTAAAAGGCTTAGATCCTGATATTGCAGTACGACTGAGGCTACTGTATTTGTTGTCTGGTCGCTGCCACTGATATCCTCAACTTGTTGGACGAATCCATATCAATACGAGCAAGAACATGTGAGTGATCTATGCAGGGGGTAAAACACACAAGTAGATTTACAGAAGCCTTCAATCAACTTTAAATACAAAAAAATATCAAAATCCATATTTCTTATACCAAAAACAATGGAATGAATTCACCGCCATATACAAGACAAACGGGTGGATACGCAAGACACCTACAAAACAAGACAAATATAGGGTGTCATATACTATAATCTGGGGTTACCCCTTAATGCTCCTGTACCAAGTGAACTACGATAATGATTTTTGGAGGCGGTAAAATAAGAGTTATAAGAGTCCATGTATATTGTCCCAGCGTTTAAGGATGAGTACCTGGGCGCATGGATATTACAAACTGGAAAAAAAATTCTTGGTAGCCTGTCTGGCTTAAAAAGTCAAATTGGTTGGGGTTTTCTCAATCTAATTACGTTTTTGTACCTAAAAACTCATCAAAATGTTCTGAAGGTGCTCTGGTCACTCAATACTCAAGTCCTTTCAAAAATTCCTAACCTCAAGTTAAAGATAAACAAAAAATCTTAACATGGGAGATGGGAGAAAGGGACTTATGGGGCACCCTATGGACTGTCGTGGCCTCCCGTACTGAAAACCCATACCCAACTGATTCGATGTTTCCTTTCGTATGACATCCCGTAACTCTGCATACCAGTCACCTGAAGATCTCCAACCCAGCCGCATACCTTTTCAGTGGTCATTAAACAACTGCAATTGTCATAGAGTGAAAACACTAAACGTCATGGAAGCTGACAAAAATAACTTCCAGAAAGTGAGCTCGAGTTTGGATTTTGTAAAACTTGGCTCTTGAAAAAGCCTGTCTAGGAAGATATCAAAACAATGATTACATCCGGACAACGTTTGAAATTTGCTAAGCAGCGTGTTCCATCAGGACCATGGTATACTAAATCAATCTGGACCATTTACAATACGCTTGTAGAATACGTCATTCACGGATTGCAAGCGAAATTTACCATAAACATACCTGCCAAGAATCAATGATCTATCTCTAAATAATCGAGCACCTTCCAATAGCACTAACAAAAAGATGAGAACGCTGTGGAGGGACAGCCTAAATGCCTCTTCCTTTGTCTATGAACTTTGTCGGTGAAACCACACTATACGCTAACCCTCACTCTGTAACATCCATATATACATAAGTCTTTCCAATACCCTAAAACATAAAATCTATTCATTTGTCTGTCTGCATAAAGACATACATATTCACGCACACCAGTACGTCAGCCAACCAACGTAGCAAGAGTTATGAAACTCGTACTTATGCGTCAGATTTCTTAGAAGAGAATTTGTGTTCAGAACACAATGTGTGTGAAAGGGAGGAATAAGGCATTCGTGGAGAAGATTTAAGGGAATACAAAATCAGACAGATAGTATTAAGATCAGTCGAAGAGAATTTATATGAAAAAAATAATTTTTGAGGCGGGCACGCCTATATAGTCGCCAAAGGCAAGATCAGAAAATTGTTGCCCTCGTAGTGTAAAACGAACACATTAATGTCTCAGGTGTCCTGAGCTTTGATGCAAACAAAAATATAGCCCTGGAAAACAGTACGGTCACGAGGGAAGTGCAAAAGTATGAAAGGAGGAAAATCCAAGTACTGTTACCTGAGTCGAGAGAACCAGAGGAAGTTGGATGGATGATAAAAACCGAGGCAAACCTGTGTAGAGCATTGTAGTTCAAACTTTGATTTTGTGAGCAATAAATCAATAAATGATGTACGAGTAGAAGAAGGAAGATGATAAGATTGATATTGGAATCAGAAAAAGTTAAACATGATGGTTAGAAAGATATGAGAAAAAAAATATAGTTCTTTTGAATGTGTAGTAATTGGCGTTGTCAGAAGCACACAGTGACGGCTGTTGTTTGATTCGCCAGGTCTCTGCCTAGCGCGGGCATTGACCTGTTCACAGCCTGCTCTCTGACGGCGGGTCGACTAGACCCGCGTCCAGAGGATATGGAAAACTTGAGCACTGGGTGCCGAAATATTAGTCCGAATCCCAGAATGAATTTAGTAAGGCATTTACGTAAATGGAAAACAAATAATAATAAGGGAAATGGAGAGGACAGAGAGACGCCTGCACTAACAATGGATAAGACGATTCAGTCGGAAATTCACACCAATGGATGTATATTAAATGCGGACGGTTCAGCAACGAAGGCAAAAGTTTCAAATCTAGTGAACAAACAGAGGAAATTCACCCAGTACTGGAGCTGTTAAGAACCAAATTACCAAAGCATCCCTAGTAAAGAGGAAAGAAAATACAAGATGTGTGGTACTGACAATCCTATGAAGAGTAAGGGAACAAAAAGTTCCACAAGGATTAGGATCACAACGAGCGCAATAAAACAGTCAAAGAAAATGAAGAAGGTACAATTACACTGATCTAAAAACTGTCAAGATTGGTTCTATACTATGATGGGAAAGAGAACAGGTTCCAAGACTGATCCTTGTGGTACACCACTTGTTACGTTTAACCATTTTAAGGCTTGACCACTAATCACAGCTATATGTACCACCGAAGTACAACCCCATCTATACTATGTGACTTAACTTTAGTTAGTAACCTTTGATGTAGAACTTTATCATCAACTGCTTTACTTTCATCATACATGTTGATTATATTATTTAAGAAACCTAGGAGATTTGTCAGACATGAACGATTTCGTCGAAAACCATGTTGCGAGTCATAAGTTTACCATAAGTTTGCCAACAATAGATGTTAAGCTGATTGGACGATAATTTCCGGGCAGTGATTTATTAACTTTTTTGAAAAAGCCTCCATTCCTCTGGTACTTTCCCCGTAGCAAGTGATTTATTGAAGAGAATAGTCATGGGTTTAACTATTTTTTTTTTACCCCTATTTCATTGTCCTCGGACGAATCTTATCTAGGCCAGCTGTTTTATTTATCTTTATTTCATGTAGTGCTGTTACTATATCTTAAACACTTATACCCACGTGTCGCAAAATGTTTTCCTCTCTTATCGTTGGAGCTGGATTCGGGACATGAACAGTATGTATATTCAGTTGTAGATACTGATGTGAAAAAAATCATTTAGAAACTTTGCCATGTCTTCTTTGTTGTGAACCATATCACCATTTTCAATTATTAATGGGTCAAGTCACTGAGTGATGACTCTTGTGGATTTATTTTGTTATTTTCATCAAAATACGCTTCATACTGACGTTTACTTTGACGTATAAGTCTCTTAGTTTCTCTGTGCAGACTTTTAGAATTTGCATTATCAAGCTGGTTATTGGTCTCTTTGAGCTTCTTATGTCCTGCTTTCTTAGACAACAGACACTTCTGTATGTCATCGTTCCACCATTTCGGCTTCGTATTGGAAAAAGACCGTCTACTACGAGTTGGCACAAATGATTCCTCCACTGTTTTGAACGTTTTACTGAAACTCTCCCAAGCTACATCCATATCGCTTTCATTAATATCATCCTAAGTTTGCCTGTCAAGAACAATGCGAAGATCTTTAGAATTTGCAAGTCTAAAATTTGGTATTTTTTCGCGACTCTCATGCTGACCAGCATTACAGGCAATGTTAAAAGTAAACTCAAAAGTAATTCGCCGGTGATAACTTGCACTAAACTTTTCTCTGACTTCAATATTGTTAACAAGATTATCATTTGTAGTTAGAACTAAATCTGATATATTCTCGTCGCGCATAGGTTTATCAACTAATTGTATTAGGGCACTATCAAGCAGATTTAGGTAAAGCCCACGCCCCGAGCTGCTGGAAAGGAATTCTCCTCACTTAGATAACGGTTGTTAAAGTCTCCTACAATGAGCGAATTGCTTTTGTTAATAATTTTTGCTATCTGATCATATGGTCTTTCGTCCATCTCTAATGTCAGGCCTGTAAGCTAATCCTGCTGTTATTTTCTTTCGAAACAAATTTTTTATGCGAAAAAGAAATCGATACTATCAACAGCAACAACATTTTTCAGCACAGGATTTAGATAAGATTTAGCAAAGGGCAAGATACCACCGCCTACTTAATTTCCTCTATCACTGTTGAATATAGCGTACCCCAGAGATGGCGTATTCGGCGAGGAAATCTCCATTTCTACTATCTAGGCAAGATTCCGAAATACCAGTTTTATTATAACTTTCTTCCAATACAGTTGTTCCGAAAAAAAATTTACGCATACTCCGTACGTTAACATAGAATACTCTAATACATGACTGAGACTGTTTTTCTTCGGTATGAATAATGCAGCAGAGGCAGTAGGGAGCCCGCCTACGTGAACAGAATCCGTAAACTCGACTTGAACAGTCCCATCCTCGTCGCCTCCTGCTTTGCTCCGTGCTTCCAACTGGGAACTGATCATGATGCAGTTGTATTCTCCTTTTCCCCCGCCGCTACCTGTGAAATGACCTCTACTACCTGCGAATTGAACACTAGGAGTTCTATTCCGCAGTGTTCCCTACCTTCCTTGTTCCTATCCTGCGTCAGGTCTCTGACTTCTAGTTTACCTATCCTGCCATGTTCCCTCTTATCCTGAATCCCTCTTTCTGTTTTCCTATGTTGTGAGTACCTATTTAGTTTATGTCTATCGAAAAATGAGCCTGATATTCTCATCTAACACTCTGCCAAGACAGGCTTTCCCTATTCCATTCAAGTGGAGTCTATCATTGGCAATGAGGCTTTTGTCACGGCTAAAATGATCCCATAAATCTATACAAAAGACGTTTTCCTCCTCCCTACAGAGCGCATCAGTTCTACTGTTTACCCCCAGCATTCTACTGAGGGTACATGGATTTACGTCATATCTGGGCAGCATTCCCGACATAACTAACTTCTTACGGCTCTCTCTGAACTTACAGATAAGATCCCTGTACTTCGCTAAAATTTCTTCTGATTTCCCTTTGTCTATATTGTTTGTCCCGACCTGGAGAACAAACGTTGAATCCTCGGGAGTGTTTGAGATAATGTCATCAAATTCTTTTGTAAGATTGTACAACAGCGTTCTTCTGCTCAAAAGCACATAATTCATGACGGGAAAATGACCATTAGAGTACTCACTGTAGAAAATGCAGGAGTTGCGACCGCTAAGGCGGAGGGCCTAGGACCCTCTGGGACGTATATTTTGGTGCCCAAGTTTTCCAGGAGTCCATAATTGATACCAAGCTCAACGGTCCCATGAACCTATGGGTAATATTTTCTGTTATGCCAGAATTGACTTTGTAAGTGTTGTGACCTGACAACTTTATCTATCGCAAAGTAAGGAAAACTGACCACCTCACTGGATAGGTGACTTTTATCAAGAACCACAATGTCACAGTTTTAGTTGATATAGATTATACCAAGCCATAGTTATTCTACGGTACCTTTACACCATGTGTCACATAAACCATATGTACACTATCACACATAAATATGGCTCTTTAGTCGAGCCTCGTATCTCAGATCTGGCTTTACATTGAGTCATTGAGATTTTACAGTAGTTCTAGTTCTGGTCTTTCAACGCTTTTCCTTCAAATATTCTAAACTGAAAACTCCATAAGTCTGTTATTACGATTAACTAGAACATAATATTCTAAAGAGAATGATATACAGCTCAACCGGGTTAAATATTGTTTATGTCTTGCTTATGTCTTCTATGCGCCCTAAGCTTATGCTGCTACGCTGCCAGACGTATGAGGAACACTTGGAGTACTCTCAGGCATGAGATGTGAGACGTATGGCATTTTTAGAAGTGTTTTTGTCACAAACCAATATAATTACTGGGCATTTTCGTCACCAATATCTATTATATTGTAGGACTGTCAAAGATTCAAAAAAAGAATTATAACTTGATGGCGCACATCTTGGATAGAGGCTTCTTTCATATCTCCGCACGTACTGTCCAGTATATGGAAAAGATCTAAGCTGTAACGTCTGGTAATAATGTCGTGATGCCGACCGCAGTCAAATTGTTAGAATAAGTATATGGTGTTCCTGAGTTTACAATAAGGTTCTCTGAGTATACTATGCACCTGTAAATGTAAATGGTATTCACTTATTATCTTCAATGGTTAGCCACTGCTAACCAAGCTGATATAGTGTGTCCAAGTTTTATCAAAATATAGCTTATGTGCAACTGTGCCACACTGCCTCGGTTTGAATGGAAACTTCGTTTATGTGGACCATTCACAATCTATCATGCCCACAGTAACATCTTCCATTGATTACACTCTTAGTAGCATCGTTTTACCTGTCATATCTAGGCACCAGTTCGACCGATGCGTCTCTCATCAGCGGATCTTACCCGCGTAGAGGCGTCACTGATTGTTCTACAGTTTCAGAACCAGCAGGAGAACGCTTTCTACGGAACCAATGCCTTCCTTAATTGGTTCAGGCCCAGGTTACAGCCCACCTCTGTACTAGGCCTGAAATTGATCAGGCAGCTTGGAGACAAATAAGGCAGTTTGACCCATTACTTCATGAGCACAGCACCATTCTCATCGGTTGACGTCATGAAACAAGTATGAAGAATTAAAGGATGTGATCATGTCTTCTCGTACTCTTCCCTCTCCCACGGTAAACAAACGATTGGCGTCTACCGTCTCGCTGCTACTTAGCTCTCTTAATTCTGGTACCACCTTTCCTGCCCTCTTCTTCAGCTTTTCTATTAGATCTCTGAGTTTCTTTAAATACGCTCGCTAAATTTGAGAAACATATTGTACTTTTAGCGTACTATATGATGTAAACAGTTTGCTGAATGCAATTTTAATATTTGTCAACAGACAGTATTCGTCTTTATCATCCTGTAAAGGTTGGACTTTGGCGACGGGTTAGATGAAATATCGACTCACAAGTACCTCTCACACATAGATTCTTGCAGCTTATATCCTACTATATATAACTCCTACCAAGGCCTTATATCAGCATATACTTTCCTCATTACTTTGCAATTGCTCGGATTCGAATTCATCGACCATGTATCAGACTAACTTTGAAGTTTCTTCTAAGTCCCTCTGCAGATTGATACAATACACTTCAGTTTCTGCATCAACCTCAAACAAATTCGGGTAGGAGTCAAACCCTTCCAGCAAGTCATCATCCAGAAAAGGAATGACTCCGGGACAGCCCTGCAGCTCACCACTCGTGACCCTAACCCATTTCAAGAAGGCTCCTTTGACATGAGTCCTTTGTTCCCTTCCACTAAGATATCTATCGAAGGAGTCTCCCCCATCTTCCTGCCTGAAGATCCAGATTCATTACCAACTTCTATCTTGGTACGGTGTCAAATCCTTTCTGATAGTCCAGATACATAGTCTGTTGTCTAAAAGAGAGATAACTCTCTCATAGAAATCTAGGAAGATCATTATGTACACATGACCTTCTTGCATTGAATCCATGTTGTCTCTCACTTTGGTAGTTTTATCTTTGCAAGTAATCATCCATGTGCTTTCTCATTATCTTTTCCAGTAAGTTACAGACAACATTAGTCATAAAGACCAGTCTATAGTTTATCACAACTTTCCAGTTTCCATTCGTAAGGACAAGAAGGAAACTTGCCTTTTTCATTCCCCTGGTTATTCATATATATTCCTCCAGCGATATTTTTAACAAAATTTCCCGTGGTTTATCAAGTGTATCTTCAAACTTCTTCAGCACATTGAGAGAATTTTCATCAGAACCATAAACCTCACATGGGTTAAGGCCCTTCATTTTCTGTTTACGTCTTTTCTTGTTATTTCTATGCTTTTTAATACCTGCTTCTCGTCCCATATCACTAATGTTCGGATTACAGGGTCTTCTGATATAAATACACTTTTGAACATCATTTTCTGGAAATCTTCCTCAATCTCTAAGCCTGATCATAAATGCTTTTTAAGTGACAAATTTCTTTTGACACGTTCATAGAAAAGTTTCGGATTTATTCTTGCCTTTCCCACAAAACCCTTTTCAATGTTACTTTTTTCCCACTTTTCTTTCCTGGTGTATTCATTTCTTGCTCCTTTTGTACTTTTGAAATGCTGGCTGGCTGGTCTGCCATCTGGATTTAGGATCCTTCACTAATTGTTTACTAATGTGTAGTTTCCATTGTCTCCTTGTGTCTTTTCCTTTTAAGTGTTCATTTGCTAAAAGAAAAAACTTGAGCACTGCGTGATTTTTTTTTCAGTTGATATATTTCCATGCTATTATATGTGAAAATAAGATTCGGTAATGGTGGTATATTATCACCTCTGATTCTAGTGTGCTTAATGATATGTAGGTAAAAACTGAGATTTAGTATCTCCATGACTCCATGAGAACCTAAATTCTTCTCGTCTACCTTGTTATGATCAAAATTTTCATTATTAGAACTTTCCCAAATCTGAAAATTGCGTATTTCACTGCTTCATGTGCCATCCTATTCTTTCTTTTATTGTTCTCGTTGCATATGTCTTCTTCTTCCATAGAATTTCTTTGAGGGATATGGATTGTTTGCACCGATATACAATTATTTCCTACTTTAATTCTCTTCCCACTATATATTGTTTGAACTGA
This sequence comes from Panulirus interruptus, assembly GCA_032273725.1. Taxonomy (NCBI): domain Eukaryota; kingdom Metazoa; phylum Arthropoda; class Malacostraca; order Decapoda; family Palinuridae; genus Panulirus; species Panulirus interruptus. Next base: position 685 of record JAUTYZ010282904.1, on the reverse strand, counting down.
TCATATACCAATATTTCCTATTCTTCACCTTCTTGTTGTTCCCTTTACCTTCTTGTTACCGTATGCCCCTTTGTGTAGATTTGGTTCGATCAGATCTCCTTTGAAAGTTTTGTCTCCACCGCTCCAACAATGATTAGGTTGCTTAGTCTTATACGATCTTTTCCGCAACTTTTCCGGTTGCCACCAGCATTGTCTGCATTTGCGTAATGGACTTCCATCGTAAGGCACTTCTTAATATTTACTTCTGGTATCCCTGCGCTAGAAGAGGTAATATTGTTCCTCCATCTGGCCTAATCCGATCTCTCATTTTTTTCATCTGACAGTTTTATTTACATCTCTCTCTTCTCTTGGTTTGTCACCATTGACACCTTTGAACTATTCTTTTTTGACCACTTCTTATACTTATCTAAGCAGTTTTCGATTGTACAATTCCATGACAAAATTTACTCTCAGTGGCCTTTCCCAAGTATTATCCTTGTGCTTCTTTATTCTCCTAACGTTTATTATATTCTGAATTTCATTTGCCAATTTCACCGCATTATGTGTCGTTTCAACATACTTCCCTTCTCTAGATTCCTCTTTTTTTCCTTGTTTTGAAAACCCTCTTCTCCTGTGTGAAAGGTCGTCACAGTTTTTCGAGTTTCAAACTCTCTCTCTCTCTCTCTCTCTCTCTCTCTCTCTCTCT